>WAAG01079188.1:0-10592 GCA_013390105.1 Tichodroma muraria
AAAAACAAACCTATGCCTGCATGTCTAGTGGATGGCACGCATTGTATTTTGATTCATTCATTGCTTCTCTCTCCTTTCCAGCTCCAGAAAGTCTCAAGGTGTCATGATTTCTGTGAACCTGTTCTACTGTGCACTGAGGATGGGTTCAGGGGTAATATAGCACAGACTGTGCATAGATCATCAGAAATCTACTGAAGCAAAATCGAAATCTTGAGGGAAGGCAGGGTAAACCCTCAGAGGAAGAACTGGTTGGAAACCACCCAAAGGCTTTCCCCTTAAAGACTCGACGGTGAAAGAATTAAAAAAAAAAGCCAGTGTTGGTTGTGGAATTTTTTCCCTATTCTGGATTACTGGCTCTGTATTTGATGCTCCTGGCCTCGATATATATTTTAATTGCCTTGTTATAGTCCACTGGCATTTTAGGATTGAGAACCCAAACATCATGTTAAACAAGGCACTTTGGTAACAAGTGAAGATGTGCAACACATGGCAGAAGGTATATGGGTGTAGCAGTTCATCAGCTTTTATTTTGGAATGTGGGAGCATATTGGGTATGGAGTGGCTTTGCTGTTCAGGAAAACGTTAAGTACTGTAGGATTGGCTAATTTTAACATCAGTATAGATGCAAAATTGTTGATGCTGGCTTTTTGCTACAGGGAGGTGTTAGCTGTCAGATCCTATTGATTTCAGCTTAGATGTCTTAATTAGTCAATCCTATTGATTTCGATGAGAATGTCATGAAAAGTAATTACTTTACATTTGGCATAGTCATTTTTCTATTTCAACATCTTTTCTCCTTCAAAAATCAGACTTCCTAAATTGCTAATAGCGCTAATACCAGGAAGGCAGCCAGAGTATTTGGTGTAAGAATCAAAACTAGACTCCCAAGACCGCTTATCATCATTTTGACAGTATTTGAAGCAGACCACCAGAGCTACACTCAAAACTGTCAAAAAAAGTTGTGTTTCAATACTGCTTCTTCCCCAAGGTCTGATTACAGTTTGGTATTCTTAACTTATTGAATTTTCCCTCAAGTAGTCTTTGTGCCTGAAAATTGTTGAGCTGTTCCATCATATTAGCAAGAAGTGCTTGTTCTAGTAGTGTACAGCAGGGACAATAAAGCTCAAACAGTGCTATGTCACCTCATTCATTTTTCCACACTTCTCACTTATTTATTTCATGTCTGACATCTTCTCTATGTCTTTGTATGATGAAAGTCAAGAAAGCTAGTTTTGGTGCACTATGGATCAAAGGGTATTTTTATCAAAAGAGATTGCATTTGGCTAAAATCAATATACATATTTTATAACGTATTTCAAGTGTTAATGTTTAGTGTTCAAGAAGTCTCAAGTGTTGTTTGGGTCATGCTTTAATTTAAAATTAATCACATTTTACAGACAAAAGACCACAAATAAAAGATTTAATTCGTAGACTAATACTAACCACACTAGAATGTGAATATATTTATACAAATTGCAAGAAAAGTTCTCCAGAAGTAGGACAGCAGGAAAAATGGCTTCTGCTCCTTTTATTTAAGTAATAAATAAATACACACATACACACATAAATAAATATATTAAAGTCTCCATGAAAATACTAAGGATTTTCAGGAAGTATTTTTAATGTACCTAAGTAGAGCACAAAAGTTTGATGACACAATGGCCCTATCCATGTGATTCTGACTGTCTTCCCAAGAAACACTAAGTTAAAAAAAAAATCTTTTAGTTTTTCTCTTTGACTGAACCTGTCCCAAAGCATTCTAATTAAGGCTTTAATTCAGCAGTTTTCCAATGTAATTACCAAAAACAGGTCTGGAGTTTTAAGAGGTGAGAAGATTATTTTAGGGGCTAGGAATATTACTTTTGGAAGAAGAATTGCACAAAGATATGAACATATTTATGAACTAAAAGAAGAAACCAGACATTTGACAAAAAAAAGAGTTCAACAATTTATTGCCCATTCCTAAACAGGATTTTCCCCTCATAATTTTGAGACTGGGGAAAGTAACCAAATAAAAAATGTGTAGAGAAAATCAGAGAAAATGCTTCTTGACAGACTGGCTCACTGCAAAAGACTATTCTCTGCATAGACATGAGGTTTCTTGGTTGTTGTCTCACCAGTTCTTGGACCACCATTGAAATAAAAGCCTGTCACCTCCTACTAGTCCAGAAATAGCACTGGTGAGCTGCAAAGCTACTTCCCATACTCTTTTTGCAGAGTTACCTGCTTGTTTTGAGAAGTAAAGGATTAAACAGACTAAAGAGACCCCTTCTAGCTTATATCTAGGACATTGTGATCTTGGGCACATGCCCTGCTTTCACATAAAAATGGGATCATTTTCCTAGTAATTTATACAAAAGAATGAGCTGAAGACAGTTCATGGACTAATTTCCAACACCAGAAGAGAGAACACTATATTAAAACCTTCTTCATTAAATTAGATTCTGGTAGTTTAAGAGGATAGTATTTGGTTCATGTAACAGTACTGAATGCATATCAGTGATTCTGGAATCATGTAGTTTGCAATACCTGCAAGGACAATGAACATACTTTAAAGCTTGTTGGATTGTTTTATATCAGGAGTAATAGTCTGACTATATAAACCCATGCCACATCTATAATAAATAATGGTTTATCATGGAACTGATATTGCTTTCTTGAAGTATAAATTTTTATAAAGTCACTGTTAAAGCATAATTTATTTTAATGTTTTAATATGATGTTATGTAATTGTATTACTATTTTATTATAAATTAGGAATTTCTTGGCATGGCATATTCTACTTGCTTCAATGTGTATATTTCCCTCTTAAAATCAGGTGGCTTTTGCTTTTCAGACCTTCTGAGTGCCTGCTGCCTGCTGGGATGGGCAGGAATGGAAACACCATTTCCTCAGTACCTCAGAAATTAAAGAAAAAATAAAGGAAACAAACAAATATAAAACAACCCCAAGAATATCTATGGGAATTCAGTTCTGAGAGAAATTTAAAGGAACTGGTGATTTTTCTGGGATTTCACAATTTAATAATCTGTACTTTTTTTTGGTGATACTTTCTCTGAAGGTCCTTTTTGAATCTTGCTATATTTGTACACTATTGTATCAGCTTTTTCTTCTGTGAGGTGTCAAATCTGCCCCTTTCTCTTTGTGCCTTAAATGTTCAGATTTGACCCCAAATTCTAAGTTGTGGAAACTGGCCAGGAAGTTCAATGATACAATAAAGCAATCCTTGGTGAACTTTTTGACTTTAATTTAAAAAAAAAAATTATATCTATTTTCTATTCAGCTGTACAAATGAAGTGTTATGTGGTCACTTAGATCTTCACAGACACTGTGACTGCTGTATTTGTAGTGTGCAAGATCTAATAACCAAGAGAGGATATTTTTTACATTTCAATATACCCTCCTGAATACCGAGTATTGTTTTATATCTTTCTCTGCAAAGAGCAGTGTTATAGGAATGAAAGATCGCATACGGCAAAATGACTAGGCCAGAAGGAATTTTCTTTGTATTACCTCCTGTGTTTCTTCCAGATGAGCCTCACAAATTTGAGTTTAGTTCCCTGTGTAAATTAAGGTAATAGCCTATAGCGTGCTAAACTTTTATGATTTTGAGGAGAAAAAAATAGTGTCTTCAAGTGGCATACTAAGCTGGAGTTTCTGTGGAAGAAACAAGACACATTTATCTTACTTTGGATATCTTAGTTAGTGTATACGTGAGATGTAAAATGGTACTGCAAGAGGCAGTTTCTTCCTAAAACTGATGAAACAGCTGGAATAATTCAATATTTATTATATAATTGACAGAGAACCAAGAAATTGAATCTGCTAAGAATTCCTAAGACATTGTTCCAGTTTTTATGTGCATACAGCAGTTGATCAATGTAATATAAAAATATATAAATATATAACTCATATGTGTATGTACCATAATCTCATGCTTTATATAAATAAGCTTAAAAACATAAATATTTTAAATAAATAAGTGTCTAAAAATTTTGCAACAGAACCTTTCCTGTAAAAAAAATATAATTCTGAAGGATCAGAATACCAATATACATCACATTTTAATTTTTTCTAGCAATCTCAAATTTTTACTTCTCTTTTGCTTTTGTCACACTAAAGTGAATTGGAGCTGTGAGTTATTTTGTGCACTGATGTGTATGAGCATTATGTGTTAGAAATATGGCATCTCAATTTCTTATACATCTCCTCTACAAATCTCTAGATTGTGGAGTTTTTATGATACTTTTGGGTTGAACAGAAAAAAAATATATATTTTCCATATGACAGCCTAACATGAGTAAGTCAAAGATCAAAAGCAGCAAATTTAAAAACTTCCATATTATCTTTGGTCAGAAAGTTAATTATGAAAAATGAGGGCTGTCAGAGGTGGCTTTGGGTTAATGAGCAAAGGTAGAGAAAAATACTGTAGAACTGTAGGCAGGGGCTGAATGCATCCCACAGGTCCTGGATTTCCCCAATTGTTACAGTTTCTTCAGTTTCAAAAAAATTTTAGGAATGTATTAAACAAAGTTTGAAGTAAGAACAACTGTGCCTTGCATAAGGGCTCTTCTGGGTGCTGGGCTGCAGCAGCGTCCGACACTGCACGGACACTGCACTGCCACAGCCCTCCCCACCTGTTTTTGGACCCCCCAAAGATGCTGGCCAGCCAGGCAGGCACCCAAGGAGCATGCTGAGTGCCAGAGATGAAAAGTGGTCATCACACAGAGAGAGATGAGATGGGAGACAAATGTATTTACAGAAAAATATCCTTCTTTCATGAGCAATTCCTCTTTTTCCTCATAGAAAACTTGTTTTAGTTTTACTACCATAGGTTACAAAGATAATAAATAATGACTTCTTCCTCTCCTCTAAACCCATTTTCATATCACAAAGAAATTTGAGAACTGTTTCCTTACTCATCTTTTCAGTTGTGCTAAAATTCACTTGTTCATTCCCATTTTTTTTTTTTTGCCTTTTACTGAGAGAAAAAAGAAACCAAACCAAACCAAAGCTATTTATTATCTTCACCTTTATAACTTTTGACTTGCTTAGTTGACTAAGAAAGTTTTTTTGGATGACCAAATAGATTTCTGCTTTCCTTTTCCAGTGTTTTGTTAGCATGCTCAGGAGTGCTCTGGTATATGAAGCTTTGATTCATCAGATCACTCAATCCCAAGTTTAAATCTTTTTGAAACACACAATTAGGTGGGTGTTCTACTGAGGCAGTTCTTCAAGATGTGATTTTCTTTTATGAAAGTGATGTGAGTTATAATAAAATGAAGGGATCATCGAACTGGTTCAAAATTGCTCATTTAATTTCTGTGGGTTTTTTTAATTTACTCTGCCTGGTAAGATTAATATACCTGTAGGTCTCAGTATAATTTTATACAGTTTATTCAGAAGAAAAACATATATTGTCTCTTTGTCAGTTGTGTAATACCTAACACAAAGAACAACAGATTCTCATTGTTATAGTTCAAGCATTCTAATATCAATATGCTATTGATCTCAATGTGTCTATTTTGCAGTTAATGTAATCTTTATTTTGCCTTCATCACCTCTCTGAGCAACACATGCAAACTAGGGTTGTTCAGTCATTTAACACATCTGGCCAGATGATTTCCTGACCTCTGTCCTCTAGAGGAGGAATAAAGAATCTGGCCTCTGCTGTTCCCTGAGGCACGTCCAGCTCCTATAAACCCCTGGAGGGTCAGATGGACTTCCTCTGGAGATCAGTCTCATATTGAAACCCATAGGCTCACACCAAAGTTCACACTGAAGCAGTCAGAATGCATAAGGCCAAATACAGTATATTGCACACATCTAGCTCTATTTTGTGGTACTTTGAAGGTCTGTCTAGAAATAAAAATGTTTCCCACTCACAGGAAATATGTACAAGCCCGTAAGGCTTAGGAGATCACAGTAAGTTGTTGGTACTGAGGTGGTCTTGCTTTGCCAGTGTATCAGCCCTGGAGACAGACTGGCTCCAGACAATACCCTCTCCTGATGCATTTGTAATTGCAACAAGTGACAGAATCACAGCAGTGCTCTTCTTCCGCTGAGCACTTGCTCCTTCTGTTTTTTCATGGACAATTTAGCCTCATACACGTCATTTCAGTGTCCTGACTCCTCTTTATACACTAAATAAAGAAATTTCACAAATAATGAAATGTGTAAAAAAAAACAACAAAAAAAAAAACAAGCAAGAAAGAACCCCTTATCCTATTTCCTTTAAGAAAGCCTTATCCTATTCAAAGCTAAATCCAAAATTTCTCAGTGCTCATAAATCTTCCCAATCAGATTTTGAATAAGACTTCATATATCAAATAAGTTTTTCCTCTCAAGGCTAAAAATTGGCCTTCCTTTCTGAAGAAAGATTAGGGAAAGATGTGAAGAAATTATGAAAATGCTTTTTTAGTTAGTCCTTTCTGTCTAATTATTTCAACAACTGTCTCTATAGTACTTCTGGACAATCACTAGATGACATCTGCCATCTCTCTACACTCTGAGTTTTTAAAGGCTAGTTTAGTCATACTACATTTTGTTATCATTTGGGAGACCAGTACGAACCTACACTCTGGGAAAAGATAAATAAGTACTGGAAAGAAAAGGATCTGTGCCAAACATCTTGTTTGGAGGAAAAAAGAGGTGTCCTTTCAGTCAGTACATACTCACTGAAAATACAGCCCCACCAGTCAACTGAATATGTGTTGGAGTGATTCTGGCAGGGATCCTTTAAATCACATGCCTGTTCCTTTGTTATCTCATCTTTAAAGTATTCTGAGATTTAGTGGATATGAAAAAGATACACATATACAGTTGTCTGCCATTTTTTTGCTATTATTAACATGAACCAGGACATTTGAACAATGTGCTAGGTTCTGGTTTCTGCCCATTAGCTTTGGTGTCTTGAAGCATTTCGTAATTTTTTTTCTTGAATAAATAAGCTGCAGCATATTTATCCAAGCACACTCACCTAGCAAATTCAATCAGCACAATTGGCTCTGCAGGCACTTGTTTGTTTTTTGATGGTGGTGGTCAATTACGCAGTGACAATTGTCAGGACACTGGTACAAGGCTGGGTTCCCTAACAGGCAGGTCAAATGATATTTTCAGCTGGTAAGCAGTAGAAGTTCAATTAGTACATGAATCATTTAAAACCAAATTGAACAGAACAGTCAATAACATTCTTTTGGGTGTAATCTTGCACTTGCAGAGGGATCTGTCTACTTAGCAAAGCAGCCTCAGGGCTGCTCTAACCTTTGCCTGAGGGCTGGTCCCCACCCAGCAGCCCAGAACAAGGTAACAGTTCTTGGTGTGCATTCCCACCCTCCATTCCCAAATTGAACCTCTCACTTAATCATCATCTGGCACTATCAGCACTTTGTTCCTTAGACACTTCTTCACTACCCAGCACTTTAAATCAAAACCATGGGAATATGAAACCAAGATCATTCATTTTACTATAACTGCAAACCCTTACTTTCTTTTCTATTATTTTATTCTTTTATTGCAACTTTTGAACTTGCAAAACAAGTGCAATTGGGGTGTTAACAGCAAGCTGAGAACACTCACAGCCGTCAGACTTAGGCATGTACTTCCTGCTTCTAAGCATGATGAAACCCCCTACATCTTTAAGTCTCACTAATTTCACCACCCTCTTTCCAGGTAAAATTACTGTTGTCATCATGTTTCATTCTATATCAGCTTGGCTCTAGATTCATGTAGCAGTTACATCATATTTAGTTATATTTATTTTTAGAATTTACTTACTTCCTCCATCATATCTGCATGCATAGATAATTAAGAAATCAGACTCGGGGAAGTGGCAAAAAATCCTCTTAAAAAACCACTGAAAACTAGGTCTACAAAGGAATCCAACAAAGGAAAATAACAAAGTACATGGCTGTGCTACACAGTGCAACACAGGTGAAGAACACCAAGTTAGCAAAGACATACCTGAAAATGCAAACATGGTTTTAAAAGCAGTTTAACTATATCAGTGCATTATATTTTTGATATTATGTTGTACTGCAGGTATGATGCCTGCAGTATGACAGCTGGCATGACAGTGAAAGCCCAGGGGTGGTTCAGAGGCCACAATATCATCCTGTAGCATGTAGAAATTGCTGAGCAGTGGTAGTTCAGCATCATCAAGTTTTGGAGTGGGATTTCTATAGGCTGTTTTTACCTGTTTTCCGACATCAGACTAGGTACAAGGAAAAAGTTTTTTTACAATGAGGATGGTGATACACTGGAACAGGTTCCCCAGAGAGGCTGTAGATGACTCATATCAGGAAATAATCATCATGCTGGATAGAGTNACAGACAAGGGATGAAGAAGAAGGAAGCCACCTCTTCTTCATTTTAGTAACCAGCTCTTAGCCTCTCAGTGCTTAGCACTTGTGTGAATCCCCACATGAGAGATATCTGCACTAGGAACGTTTAGCTTTCTAGCTCACTGGCCACCCAGTCAAATTCTCGTTCTTGATTTAGGTCCTCTATCCTTACCATACTTTAAGACATACTTTAAATGACAACCATGGCAGTTTAGTGAGCTGAATTATGAGATCCCTCAGTTACCCAGTAGTATAGGAAGGTTTCATGCTTGTTCCTTCATAGGTGTTTGCTCAAAGAGACTGAGTGTCTCCATTCAGGTTGCATCCTTCCCCAGCACTGGGTGCTTGAGATATGTCAGTCCCTTGTGTTAGAGAGTCTGTAGATACAAAATTGGGCTAAGGCTTCCACAAGGGAAAATATATCACTGCTACTATAAAGATCTCAACTTACTCTTTTCAGTGATTTATATACTGCTAGTATATAAACCTTTTCGTCCCTATATGAACTGTAAATGGTAGCCACATTTTTTTCAGATATGACAGACTCATGTAATAGGTTATTTTTTTCCATTAGAACCCATGCCATTAAATCCATTATCCTTTCTAGTTTCTCTGTCAGGGCAATCAGTCTCTTTGCTTTGCTACAGTTATAATGCCACTATTAATTAATCTTATCCTTAATTTATGACTCATATATTTTTTAAAGTAAATGTACTGCTTGTAATGAGCTGGACTGACATATTTTGAGATCAAAGGCACAGATCCTCAGAGATACATGCACACTTAATTACTATTTAGGTAGTCAGCTTCCATTGATTTCTGTAGTAGATAGGTGACAAAATATCTTTGAAGATCAGTGCCTAAGTTTAGATTCATGTGTTAGTTATAGCCCAAAGTTCACATCATTAGATCCATTTTGAGAGGGGTGGTGTCAAAAAGTATTAAAGCACAGCTCAGGGTCTCATAGCCCATTCAGTCTCCAACCTGGCTGCAAGGATATGAGTGCAACTATTTGTGGGCACAGCTTTGTGATCGGACAAAAGTTTCTACCCAGCTGGTGTCCAAACATTCAGTTCCAACAATACTTCTCACATAGATCATAGATTCATAGACTCATTAAGGTAGAAAAAGACCTCCAAGATCATTAAGTTTAGCCTTTGACCAAACACCACCAAGCCCACTAAATCATACAGCAAAGAGTCATTTCTACTGGTATTTCAAACACTTCCAGGAATGGTGACTCTACCACTTCCCTGGGGAGCCTGTTTCAGTATTTAACATTATTCTTCTTTCAGTGATAAAATTTTTCCTAATGTCCAACCTGAACCTCACCTTCAGCACCTCGAGGCCATTCCCCTTGTCCTATTGCTAGTTGCCTGGTGAAGAGGCCAACCCCTACCTCACCACGACTTCCTTCTCTTGTCCAGGATTAACAATCAGAACTCCTTCATCCACTCCTCATAAGACTTGTGTTCCAGACCCTCCATCAGCTTCATTGTCCTTCTCTGGACACACTTCAGCTCCTCAATGTCTTTCCTGTAGTGAGGGGCCCAAAACTAAACACAGGCTTTAAGACGTGGCTCCACCAGTGCCAAGTACAGGGGGATGATCACTACCCTAGTCCTGGTGGCCACACTATTTCTAATCCAGGCCAGGATGCCATTGGCCATCCTGGCCACTTGGNTCATCATGCTGGATAGAGTTCCGGGCAACCTGACCTACTGGAAGTTGTCCCGGCTCATTACTGGGCCAGATGACCTTCAAAGGTCCCTTCCAGTCCAAAATATTATATGATTCTACCACCAAAGAGGAGCTGAGGTGCTAACTGCCATTCTCAAAATTCTGTCTAACACCATGTTCCTATGAAAAAGCTCCTATATTTTTACTTGTATACACAGCCAGAAGCATCTTAGCCTCAATGGCTCTGAACTCGATCGAATTTCCTCAAGGACATCCAAAAAACAGACAAGGGATGAAGAAGAAGGAAGCCACCTCTTCTTCATTTTAGTAACCAGCTCTTAGCCTCTCAGTGCTTAGCACTTGTGTGAATCCCCACATGAGAGATATCTGCACTAGGAACGTTTAGCTTTCTAGCTCACTGGCCACCCAGTCAAATTCTCGTTCTTGATTTAGGTCCTCTATCCTTACCATACTTTAAGACATACTTTAAATGACAACCATGGCAGTTTAGTGAGCTGAATTATGAGATCCCTCAGTTACCCAGTAGTATAGGAAGGTTTCATGCTTGTT
>WAAG01079192.1:1440-32097 GCA_013390105.1 Tichodroma muraria
CCTAATACTCAACTTAATTTGGAAGGAACCCAAACTCAAGTCCCTTGGAAATAAAATCAAAGTTTCCTGTTGCAGCAGAGATGAAACAGGTGATGCAATCTGATGGGTATCTAAGCCTAAAGTGAATTTAGCTTATATCAAATCGTAGTGAATGTGAAGGTTTTTGTTTGGTCTTTATGTTTGGGACACTTGCAGGCTCTTTGAAGCAGAGAGGCAGCTGTGAATGTGTCTGTTCCTTTCCCCATTTTCTACGCTTTGCTCACTAAAACTACCATTGTTTGGAGAACTCTGATTAATAGTTCTGAACTCCTGTTATAGAGATAGTAGTATAATGTGTCTGCATCATAAAACTCCCCCTTACACAATTAGAATTGGAGCTATTTAAAAAAAAAAAAAAAAAAAAAAAACATTAAAATACAGAAATACCTTTGTTCCGTATCAAAAATGCAATGAAACCAAGGAAAACTTGAAATGAAAATGAATCAAGTTGCCATCCAGGATCATGCATAATGGGCAGGTCTTCATATCCTCAACTTCAGCCTATTTCCTGGCCAATTTAATGTAATTATGAGGGTATTAAACAAATCTTGAAATAAGGCTATGTAATAAGGTTATGAAGCCCCATAACCGTGTCCATATCAGAAAGAAACTATGTTTCCAGTCCCAAATACTTCAAAAAAGCCTTTCAAGTCCCTTTAAACAGTCAGCTATCATCTTATCACAAGTTCAGCCAGAGGGAGATTAGAACACCGAGGTGCTGCTGTATTTTGAACTCAAGTGTAATGGTGATGACCTGCTCCTTGACAAAGTCCTCACCCTACACAGCAGTTTTCAGTTAGGACCCTTCAAAAGACAGTGAAGTGTTTGCTTTCACTTCTTATTTCAAGTTCATCACTCTCCAAATTTCTGATCTCTTCCCACGTATTAACTATCCAACAGCAATCCTCTGACCATGCCCCAAGCTGATGGACACACCTACACAGGGACAGAGGCACTCCAAAAGGACTCATTGAGGAATTCAGTCAAGAATTCATAGGTAAAATCAACTAATACCTGGTAATAACCATAGCAATGAAAATGATAATAATAACAAAATGTCTTTTTGTTGTCTCTGGGCACGCATTCTGTATTCCCTCAGAACATCCTGAAGGCACATTTAATTGAGATACACAGAGGTGACTGTACTTCTCCAACTTCTTGCCTCCTCCCAGTGTGAATTCAATTTCAAGGCATATTTCTGGAGGAGGATTACAGCTCATACAGAAAAAATCAAGGCAGTACAAAGGTACCTTACCCTGCACTATGAGACATGTGGATATTTAAGCATCTTTTTGTGTGCACAGCACATTGCAGGCATAGGGCAGCCTATGACCTGAGACAGTCCAAAGCCCAAAGGACAGCCTGTTCTCTCATGCTTGGTCCTTTTCCTCTGCTCCTGTGGGACTCCAGGGTGCCCAGAACATTGGCCTCCAAGGTCACATCTGCCAGCATATCCCTCTCATCACCACTGTAATACAAATCAAAATAAGTAATTTAACCTCTTCCTTGACTGATTTTTCCTTTTATATAAAAAAGGCAATGGTATTGGTGTCCTTTCCAGAATAATGAAAAAACTCCCACTCAAATGTTTATGCAAAAAAAAAAGGGAAATATTTTGGTAGTAAAATGGAAGATATTCTGTAGAAAAGAAACTCTCATTATGTAAGTAAAAGGCAACGAAAAATTACAGGAAACCAGAAACCTTAGCGGAAAAGGCCTGAAACAGAAAAGCCAAATAATTTCTTAGCAATAACAGTCTTAACAGTGGCTTGGGGAAAAAAATTTATGAACCAATTATAAGTCTCCATAGCTCTATAAACCTGAGATGAGCATTGACTAACATACCAAATTCCTGGTAGGGACTGGATTGTTAATGTGGGTTACACCAAGACACGGCCACACCGTTCAGCACCCAGGCCTGTGAGACTATTGTGGGCTGCTTTTCCCTGAGTGAGCTTCCACCTGTGTGCTTCGTTGGGTTTGGGAGAGGAACTGTTTCTTTTTCATGCTCCACTGAGCTGGAGACAAAGAAATTACAAATGAAGTTAGACCCTCCCAAAGGGTTACTGTTTTAAAAACTGCAGATTGGCTGTGAGGCAGCCTTTTATATGTGCGGTCTTCTCTGCTTCCTATGAATTGAAATATGGCTTTTAAAAATAATGTGAGTTTGGAGGTGAGTAGATCTAATAATCTTGCCCTGATGAAATTATTTACATGACATTAGTCCATTCCTGAGCATTATACTAACAAGCAGTGTGCAAAAATAGGGAATATCTATGTATGACATATTGACCTGAATGCTAAATACCTGAGGTTTCTACATTAACAGGCTGATGGGTACTATTACAGCAATTATGTCAAATAAACCAAAGCTGACTTTGAAGGTCTGCCTACAAAATGAGAGCCAAGAACATAATCATTGATGAATCTGCAGCTGTGCTGAAGCTTATTCTGTATTAAACACCTCATATATTTTTATTTTGGCATGGCTTGTAGGATATCTCCAATACCAAAAAGTTCTGCTTCTCCCATGATTCTGGCTGGTAGAAATGGGAAGGCAAGCAAGGGGAAACTCTGTCCTTGGCTATGGTCCTCATGCTGATGTAGCTTCTGAGCCAGATCTCAGGGGTACACCTTGGTGACCCCATTTGCCCACACCTATCATTTACAAGTTTCCACACCTACACAGTGAATAGGTCCACAAGACTTTTCCATATATGCTGCCTCCTGGATTAACCTGAGCTGTAAGACTCAGAGAGGGCCTTTTCTACCTTGGGAGAGGAAACAGCTGCCCTGGCTTCTTCTCACGAGCAGGCTGCCTGGGAAGCCAGCGCAGCCCTTGCACAAACTCCACGAGACGAGCCCTGGGGAGGTGAAGAGTTAATAAATGTCCTGAGCAGAATGGATATATCTCTTTAATGTAGCTGTACCCACCAGATAACACTGTGCTCCAGGAGGAGCAGCTTTTTTCTGCCCCATATCTGATCCAAGCTGACTTACCAGAACTGGTCTGACTCACACGTACCAACTGGCCTGCTCTTCTGCAGGAGCGAGGGATGAAGACAAAGCTTCCCTCAGAAGTGTGTTGGTGGGATTGGAGCCACTTCAAAAAAAATGGGGTGCCAGAGACTGGCCATGTACTTTATCATCCTGCATGCAGTTGTATTTTCATTTTCTGTCAATTATTCAACCCAAACCCCAGGGCTTTTCTCTCCATGGAATTTCTCTCCATGAAATTCAGGTTCCCCATTAGATTACTGTAGCTTTACAAACAAAATCTGTCAACTAAAAATTATCACTTTAATTCTTTTTATATTATTATTTTGCTTTCCAGATTGCAATACTGAAGGCCATGCTGTTGCCTTTCTGTTTTATCCGTCCAGAGCGAGTCTAAAGTTAGCAAATGCGATGCCCATCTATAAGAAGGGTTTGAAGGAGGATTCAGGGAACTACAGATCTGTCAGTCTGACCTCAGTCCCAGGGAAGGCTATGGAACAGATTATCTTGTCTGTTTAGACTGGATATTAAGAAAACTTCTTCACCAAAGGGTTATCAGGCATTAGAACAGGCTGCCCAGGGAAGTGGTGGAGTCACCATCCCTGGAGGTATTTAGAAGATGGGTAGATGTGGCACTTAAAGGACTTTAAGTCCTTTACTTCTGTGTATCAGGCGCTAGATTCACTTTGTGCTATTCTGCAGTTGTCCAAGTGACATGAAGGCTACATTGTTTTCTACATTAGCTGTACCCAGGAGAATCTGATACACAGAAATATAATTTAAAATCAGGCAAGAGGAATTCTTGATTGATATTCATCCCTCCTCTTTTGTCTGTACATTGCTTCAATTGCAAGTCTGGACATTGCCCAGTGTTACCAGAATCCCTGCAGATTTTCTTTACACATTTAATTGACAGAGACCAGATTCTAACAGAAGAAACAGCAGTATGCCATTTGTCACTCCACGAAGGACTTTGGGAAAGCAAGAGATGTGAACTATATTCCCCAATAATTCACCAAGGCTGCACAATCTGTATCTTCCTGCTCTGTTTCCAACTCACTCCATCTCATAAATCTATCAACATCCATAAGGAGCTCTGTGATACTTTATATAACAGGGGATATTATATAAAGGGCTCAGTTGCATGCAGATAGTTTTTATCTTAAATTTGTTTTGTTTTGTTTTGTTTTTAAACACTGGCCTTCCCTCTTTCCCACTGCTAAAACTGGACAATATTAACGCCACTGATGGTCAATGAACCCAGAATGATCTGAACTGGCAATCTCATTGACATACATACAACAGCAAAACCACTGTCAGCCACCAGCCCATCTTCCCACAACATTCCCAAATCATTCAAGTCCCTCAAAACCCAAGCAGAAATTACATTTCCTAATGAAATGAAGTCTATGACTTGTTTCTGACAAGGTAAAAAATGCCCATGAGTTGCCATCTGTTGCACGTCACTTCTCCCCACATCTCACCAAACCATTCCTTCACATAGTTTGAGAAATCTGTCCCAGAAGTATCACGAAGCTGGAAGAGAAGCATTGTATTGATTTTCCATGACAATTTAGGTGAAGGTCTGCTGTGGTATGTTTGCATGGCACTTTGTGTAGCAGAGCCATGACCTGTTTTAATCCCAGATATATTGAGATCAAAAAGACAAGTAGCAAGACTCAAAATATTTCTTGGATTCTTTAAGTTTTCCGGTCTGGTAATATAATACTACAGGAAACCCCCCTTTTCCTTCTGTTGGTTCTGGTGGTACATCATATCTATAATTATGGTGTCAGTAACTGACATGATACAAATTCACGAGAAAATAGGAAAGAGAATTTGCCAATGCCTCTTTGCTCCAACCTTGTTCAGGTACTGTTGCTCTCTCTGGTTTCTTCTTTACCTTCGTATAATACATCCCAACTGATATTAAACTGCAGTTTCTTCAAGACTAAAAGCAAAACCTGTAGCTTTATTTCTGTACTAGCTACTCAGTACTATTGCTTTCCTATTCAAGACAGCTCCAAGAAATGATCCTCCTTCACGTTGCCCTGCCATTAGTCCCTATCAATCAGAGCCCTGTCTGCACTGAGTGACCAGCACTGAATGCCTCAGAAAAGGTTACAAAACTTCCATAATTGGGTAATAATTCACCTTAGGGAAGTTTGTTCCTAGTGACAGGATGCTAGCGGGCAGCTTAAGCACTCATACGCAGAGCTAATGGAATTAGAGGCTATCTGCAGTGTTTGGGAGGCAGCAGGCAGTACAGTGAAGAAGGAAACAATGAGGTGACTGAAAAGGATCTTGGACCACAGAAACATTTTCTTGTTTTTTAGCAGTCATTCTGTTCCTTACAATAATTCATGCCAAGGTGATCAGAGTCCTCAGAGTTTGTATAGCCAGAGACGAGGAGAGTTGTAACATGTACAATCTGAGCATCATAGACAAAGGACATATATTTTAGGCACTTATGTCCCCATAAAAGATCTTGCTTTTCCCTTCCTGAAGCTGCCATATGCTGCCATCACGTGACATGACAGCCAAACTGGTTAGGAGAAATAGTCCATCTAACACAATAGGCTGTCACCAGCAGCCTTGAAATTTCCCCAACACACCTTCACAGCCTCTGGTTGTTTTGTCCTGGATGCACATACACTTCCAGACCCAACAACATCTTACAGCCAGCAGTCCAACAGCAAAATTCCCCTGAACTTGATCAGCTTTACTTCAGGTGACGATAGGCAACTAAGCTAAGGCTTTCAAGGGAAATTTGTAAGGCTCAAATGAGACACAAACTATAAAATGAATAATATTCACTTATGCCTTTTAATAGGACTGCCAATGTCCAATTTGTTGCACTTTAGACCCCAGGTTTCACAGGCAGTTGAATAAAAGTGTACTTCCCTGGAGTGTAATAACAGCAAAAGAGGACTGACCAGGGATGAATCCTTTTCATCTGAGTCGCTCAGTAACATGCAACTACTCTGTAAACATAACAGTAGACGTTGCTTCATCAGTTCCTTCCAAGCTTATCTGCTGTAGAAAAGGTTAAGCATATTGACCAGGTGTTGCCTTTTGTGATATGTTTATTTTATTAGTGCATGTCCTTGAACTAATGCTGCATTTCATGTACCTGCCAGATAAGTGACTGAAGGAACTCAGTATCTGGGGCTGGGAACTCAGGGGAGGGAGGACGGGAGGGAGACGGGTGCATTTCAGTACAGACAAGGAGTTCCAATTCTCATGCTCATGCAAATGGCAGGGGCAGAAGTGGCTCACCTTGTAGAGGACAGATTTGCAAATATTTTACTCTTCACAATTGATCTTGGGGTACCAGGAATTTCAAAAATCTCCCTGTTTTTTTCCTTAATAACACTGCCATCTACTTTAGCCTGTGAGGCTGTCTCTGTTAGGTGAGACATTTTGGGATAAAAAGACACACTGAGCAATCTCCCAAAGGCTTATCCATGGCCTAAGACAGACAGGTGGGTAAACCTGAGGAATTCCTTTCTGTGAACAGTCACTGGTGGTACTAATCCCAGGCTGGTGGATCAGCCCTGATGGCTAAACCGTGCCATGGTCACTTCCTAGTGTAGACTGGTTTGCAGTCTGCACACACCACCTTACATGGATTCACTGCTTCCAGAGGAGCCTTGGACTGACCTCAGACATGTGCCTAGCCAAGCTTAGAGACAAAAACCACTCTAGCACACTGAAGGTTTAATTAAGTTCTCAGCTCCCAAGTTGAAGACTTAAAAAAGAGAATCAGAGACATTGAAAAGCAAGCGCTTGGCACTGACCTCCCTGTCCTGTGGTCCCACTTTGACCCCCAAGGCACTGCTGCAAAAGGAACTCAGCATCCTCCACCAGGACTTCAGGTTCAACCTGGCAGGCAAGGACCAGGTGGGTCCAGCCCCACACCAAGGGACTCCCTGCAAGTCAGCTCTTTGTCCTCTTGCTCAAGATTGACTGCTTCTCTTTCACTCTTGACTTCTGCACCTTTCTTCCTTCAGGAATGCAGCTTCACCACCCCATTCAGCAATGAAAACTGCAGCTCCCCCAGTCGTTTTTTTTCCTTTTGTGCATGTGTTGCATATGGAAGGATAGCAAGGGAAACCTCCTCACAGGTGTGTCTGAACTCAAATTGCTGCTTTGTTCCAGAACTAGAAAATGCCTTTTATTTTAAGTAGCCTTTTTGTCAGATACATATTTTAGAGGCCACTACAACACTTTGTGGTTTTAAATTATTTCCTTTGTACATGCCCACAGTTAGCCACCAGAGTGATTTTCTCCATCCTATCCTCCAGTTGCCCACAGCTACTGTCCTCATACATATTCACTCTCACTTTACTCTGAGGGCTTGGTTTCACAGCTCTCCAGCAGAAATTAAAACAGAGATTGAGCAGATCAGATGGGAACATCAGGACTTCTTGTTTTGCAGCAATTCACTTCTGCTAGAAGGTGGAGACGGAGACCACTAGCTCATCTTCTATCTGTAACTAAATGTTGCAGTAGGAAAACAACATTCCCTAACAAGAGCTATGGAATCTACGGAATGTTTCCTCAGCTCATCAGAATGCAGATGCTGAGATTTGATGCTTATAATAAACTGAGCACAGTTAGCACACAGGCATCAGGTCTGTGATCCTGCAGCATCAATAACTCCACAGCTTCTCTCTGGTGCTCCTGCAGCATCAATAACTCCACAGCTTCTCTCTGGTGCTCCTCTCTTTTTCTTCCTCTGCCTCCACAGTATTTTCTTTTCCTTACACTTTCTCAAGCCTTAAAATGCCCCCTGTTTTTAGTATTTCTCTCTGCTTTGGTTTTCTTTATCAGGGATTTGCCCTCCTTCTCTCGGTTCTCTTAGCGACTCTCCATTTTCCTTGTATGAACCAAGAAATTCCTGACAGCTGCACTTCCCATCTTGTGTTTTGCCATCGTCATCATCTTGTTTGTGTACATGTACAGAGAGCGTGAGGGGAACCCAGCCAGCCAGCGACACGGTTTGAATCCTGCAATAACTGCAGGTGGAGCCAAACACTCCATCCACCCTTTTCAGCAGCTGCTTCCCTGGAGAACGGCAGCCACAGCTCCATGGCAAGACCGAGCTCAGAGCCCGGGAGCAGCTGGGGGAGCCCAGAGCTCCGTGCCTCGACACGCACATTTACCACCAGATTTGTTGAAGCCGTACAGCTGCACTTCCCCCTGCACGGTTCTGCTGTTGCCCTGTGCTGGCTCTTTACCTTTATAGCAGACAGCTGTGCTCCATGAAGAACTGGGCGGGATTTAATCTGTGTTAGAAGACTGACCGTTTTTCCCTTCTTCACTCTCCAGACTCTCAGCACAGCTTTCCCCCTCTCTATGCACCGGCTGTATTCAGTCGATCTCTCTCCTGCCCTAAGACCTGCTCCAGCTGGTGCTGTTGCTGTGACAGGGTCAGATGCTCCCCCACATTGACCAGAAATTAAAACTGACAGTGATCCCGGACAAGAAAGAATCATTGGTGATATATGTCGATGATTTTGAATAACTAGTGAATCCTACAAACTCTTTCCATGGTCCACTACCTCTGAAACATCTCTCTCTTTATGACTCAGCATCTGGTAGTCAGCTGAATCCAAACTTTTATAGTACGGCATTAGAGCCATCTTCAGAATGACTTCTTCATGTTCCTAGAACTGTACAAAACCACAGGAGCAGTCAAGTAAAATATGCAATAGTTCATAGTTATCACAGCAACAATGGTAAAATACGTGCTTCCTGCTTATTTTTTTTTTTTTTTTTGATTAAGAAAACTATTCACATGGCATCAGATGTTTGGAAAGAAACCCATCTTGTGGTTTGTTAATCAGAACAATATACACTAGACTATTGAGAGAGATAACTCTCAGGGCTGAAAGGCTTTGCCAGTTATTTCCTATAGAAAGATGATAAGACTCTACATGCATTTGTTAGCCTGAAATTTGATGCTGCCTGTCTGTAAACATTTCCAATCTGAAAGCACTTAAACATACGGTTAATTTTAAGCATATAAGGAATGACAAAAAATTCAGGCTGAGCACTTATGACCTGGAACACAAACTGGATGAGTTGCTGAAAACACTCAAAAAAGCACAGTGGCCAACACATCTCAGAGATTTGGCAGGGAAATTTTATATAGATAACTTTTCTTCTCATCCTCTAATATTACGCTAATATTTCGTCTTTATCATTAGCACATGCATGTGACATCCCCAAGCACTACAATGTCTCTCTTGAGGAATGGCTGAATTTCAGCTGTCTCTGCACAGCTTATCAATTTTGGTGCTACTCTTGGGCTCCTGGTAAAGCTGTTTCGTAATGGTGTGATCTTGTAAATAATCCATTATAAATTATTCTTTGTCTGCACACAGGTAAGCAAATGTCTCACACCTTGCAGATGTTAGCTGAGGTGAAAAATCACCAGCTGGCTGTTGGTTTTAGCAGAACAATCAGCACAAAGTACCAAAAGGTGGCTACGTCCCTGCCCCACTGTGTGGCATGATCAGCTTGAGGCTGATGCATTTTTTAGGTATGTCCTTTGTTTAGCAAAACGAGACAGCTGAGGACAGGATGCAGTCCTAGAGGCATGGTAACCAGATCCCATCTATCTTGTTCATCCATTTTTCCAGCTTCTGAAAGATCCACTGGAACACAGTATCACCAGCAAGATACGTGTTTTATAAATAAGCAATGACAGGCAAAAAGCAATTGAATTAGATCCCCAAAGCTTTACTAAGACAGATGATCCTTGGAAGCACAGCTAGGATATTAAACATAGTGAAAGTATAATTCTTAATTTCTAGGCATCTGTGAGAATAATTACCATTCTTTTGGGAGCATTGTAGTGACTGTAGCTGGTAGATGTCTAAATGAGACAATATTTCCTTTTGATATTGCATCATTTAGATAACTGATTCCTATACCCAGACAAATGTTTCCTATAACTCTTTCCTCCCTTTTCTTAATGTGTGCAATTGTGAAAGAGGAGCACTGTGGGGATTTAGTGGCTGTATCTCTTTATGAGTCTGAACTGTGACATGGAAGACTTGGCAACTTTATTGATTTTAATTTCTTATATTTGGGATTTATCTTCTCAGCTTTTACTTAACAGCTGAGAATACTCACAATGTTGATACAAAAGGCTGGCTACCCAAGGGCAAATTTCAGATCCTCATTTCTCCACCTGCGTACTTGTTTTTCTGCTCCTGGATGGATACCAGCTGCCAGGCTTTGATCCAGACTTTGATCAAGAGTGGCTGACAGGTACACTCTGTGAGAGAGCATTCCTCTCTCTCAGCCTCCATAACCAGAGCTGAGAGTAGTGGGGGACCTTAAGCAGATTTCTACGAGCATCAGAGGGAAAGATCAGGCATTCTCTTTGAAGATCCTTTGTTACTCAGATCTAGATTACGACCTCAGATTTGGCTTGAAAACCCTCAACTACAAGGCACACAGTACTTCTAGGGGGTAAAAGGGTCTGAAAGGCAGGAATTGATAGCCATAGGTGCCAAGGTATTTATTTTTACCAGGAAGATAGCCAGAATGGTCCTTAAAGCAAAGACAGAGAAAACCTGGTGAGAAATCCCCTTTCCAGGCTGTTACGTAAGAACCACCATCCTGCTTTGCAGTAGTGAGGAAAAGTTTAGAGTTTTTGGTTTAAACCAGACTCAGCAATTCTCAGGCCATTTCAGTATAGGAAGGAGTGTTGAGTTAGGTTGATTTCTTTACTGGACCATTTAAAGACCAAGCTAGTAAGGAGCTTTGCAACTGGGAAATCATGTGACAACATACGAAAAGTAAAGAGATATGAAACAATAGAAGGAGAGTGTCTGTCATCCTCAGAAGAGGTGTTTCTTCCTGTGGATCACTGAACTTTGGTGCCAGAAGGAGCAATACCTGTCAAGGATTTGCTGTTCCCCTTGCTCACTTAACTGTTCTTTTCCCCATGGCACCATTTTTATCTTCAACTTCCTTGATGTCTATGAAGGAAGTGCCTATTTGTGCCCTATCATGTCTCTGCATTCCAGCACTCAGAGCCATACCCTGAATGTTCCTCCAACCTTAGGTATTGCTGCCAGAGAGAATTAATGGCCATAGGTTGCCAGGGGTAATGAACTCTAATGACTTCTCACTTGAGACTTTCTTGGTTGAGTTACGCAGGAATTGATGTAAGATTTTCTTTAAAAGCTATTTTACTTACATGATTCCTCGCCTTCTTTGGTCGCTCCACCCTCCTTTCCTTTCCCTTCTCTCTGCCAGTACTGCCAAGCCTGGCAGACCATTTCTGCTTTCTCCATCTTCTATTTTGAGATGGGATCAACACTAACCAGCCACAGGGCAGGGCTCTGCCCAAAGCCTTTCCCAGTTCTCCCGTGTGCAAAGGGACAGCACACACTCCCACCCATTATGCTGCTACAGTGGACTCATCCATGGACTCACTTCTGCTGTGAGATTGCCTTGCCCCAGTGCTGTTTTCCTTGGCGCGATCCAGGAGAAAAGAAGGAATTTTTACATTGAAATGGCTCAGTCTCTGGGAAATATTTCCCCGTGCACACGTCCTAGCAAGAGATCTACTGCATCCATAATTGCACTCAGCACTTGGAATGTGGTGACGTCTCTGCATTTCATGACCAAACATAGTGCTTGCCCTTGCCCAAGGGTGGAATAGGCTCTACCAACGTTACCCTATGGTCCTTTATCTCCTGCTTTCGTCACGCTCATTTTTATGTGCTTGGAGGAAAGTTGTGCTGTCTGCTGCTACAATGCCCCACTGCCTGGCAAAGGAGACTTGCTGTACTTGTGGTATTTCTGCTCTTGTCCTTTCAGCTTTTTAGGCAGCAGTAAGTCAGTGTTCTGCTTTGTGGTTCTCTCCTTCCCAACGCTTCTGGTCTCATGAAAGAATTTTCTAAAATTCATGAATGCTCATTGCAAGCTAACCCATAAGAGCCTCAGTGCTCCAACTTTCCTTTCTTCTGGGACAATTTAAGTAAGGACAAGCCACTGTTTCATCGGATGAGAGAATAATGCACTGGGGTGCAGTTCTACTACACAGTACTCAAGCCTGGATGCCACACCAGCCAAGACCTGTGTTACAGTAAGTCTATTGTCAGAGGTGCCAGAATGCACTCTTTGTACAGTAGCTTCAGATTAATCCTGGTATTAGTGAGTCCTGAAAACAACCACAGCAGGTTTCAATCATCCAAAGCACAAACAGTTCTCACCTAGGGTGGGAGGGGAAATGATAAGGTTGATTTCATCCCTTCATGTCTAATGCAGACTATGACAGATGGGAGAACCACGGAGCATACTAGTAAAAAGGGATAGGAAGGAGAGCCTTCACGGTGGTAACACCTGACTGCTGAGTTATCCTTCACCCTAGGTACCTCATGGGTATTAGAACAGGAGTTGCTTCATTTGCAGTCATGAACACACACAGTTCCTCCCACAAACTGGTCGTGCACTTATTCCTGTTGAGTGCTTCTCATACACAGTGCCTTTCCTTAGGTAAAGCTAATTCAGATGCCCCCACACTTAAAAGGGAAATTCCTATTTCCAGCATCAGACTGGACATGTTCACTGCCAATGGCTCTCTTACACCTCTGTGTCCACAGCAAATAGACCCCGCTGATTAACACAGATGCAAACTGCCCTTTTCACACTGTGATTAGTAAAACCAGAATTAAGAAACAAGAGCTTTCACATTTTTCCTTTTTTCCCTACTCCACTAGTAAAATCTATGGATATAAAATATGAATAAATCTATGGAGGGTGTTTGGTAAAATATTAATAAATCTATGGAATTATGGGTTTATTCACGATATTTTTTTGGTTTCTTCTGGAAAGTGTAGCTCAGCTTGAGTTTTGGATGAATATATTCATTGCACCTACCAGATTAAGATTTGTCTCTGATGATCTTCTAAAGGGGTAAATGAGCCCCTAGCAGCCCCATGGCAGCCTGGCTAAACTGCTTATTGTGCTAACTAAATTAATTATGGTTAGTTTGATAAATCTCCACTACATTGTGCAATATGGATAAAACGCAAGACAATGGAACAGCACTACCCATTAATAACTGCACTTGAATCAGAATGTAGGTGAGTTCATGAGCTGCAGTCCAGGAGAAGCAGTTTGCTCCAGGCATTTCTGCAGAGACGGAGGTTGAATATGAGAATAGAGGCAAATAATTCTAGAAGAATTTTTAGAGGTTCTTCAGACAGAAGGAAGAGAAAGGTTTGGTAGCAGGGAAGATGTGCAGGTGAGGGCTGAAAAAAGAGAAAGCAACCACTTTCAAGAACATTTCCACAGCCTAGCAGTCAGCATCAAACCCAGTCTCTTTTTCCATGCTCTCAAGACACTCCTAAAAAAGCAGCAGGAGCTCCGCAGTGACAGAGATGTTTCCCTGCCTGGGTCCTGCTCGAGCACACCAAGACCTGACCCTTGCACAGGGACTAAGCCCTGCAACAAGGCTGGGGCAGCCCAGAGGTTGGAGTAGAGGAAATGTCTTACAGGGAAGGCTTTCCCCTGCATCACTAGATCAGACCAGCACTCATGCAGGAGGCATAATTAAAACACAGTGCATTGACAGATAGCTGCTTAATGAAAAAATTAACAAACCAGCTCTGGAAGATACAAATCTAAGGAAAAACAAACACACTGGTGCCCAGCCTGACAGTCAGGCTATCACAAAAAATTGGTTTCATTATTTAACCACTGTTTTGTCTTTCCCACCACTTACTGTGCTGTGCATTTTTTTCATTTTTCAAGCAGTTTGCACTCTTGAAGCCCAGCTCCATATGGTCCTGGGGAGAATTTGTTCAGTCCAGGCTCTACCTGCAGTGACAAAAAAAGTGTTTTCAGGCACAAGGGGGGGAAAAGGTATACATTCCACTTTTCAGGTTCCTTACCTTCATAAAAAGAAAATCTAGACGAGAATGATGCGGGAGATGAGCTAAAATTGGAGATGAGAATTAACATCGTCTCATTGGGGAATTGGAGATTTCCAGCTGGCCTATGCAAACAAAGCCAGCGGTGAGTTCAACTCATTAACTCGGCATAAACCATGTAGATACATCTTTTCTTTTGTACTATTTTTTCTGCTGCATTAGTGAGCTGAATCAGCATAGAGAGGGCACTGCTTGTGCCAGAGCTTGGATAAATGGCAGGATCTTAAATGTTGGACTGGAGAGAAAAGAAGCTCAATGAGCACTAGGCATCAAGGAGATCTTACCCCATCTGAGGGTTTTGTTAGTCTGTAAAATTGGCAAGACAAGGATTGTACTTCAGCCCTTCTGTGCACTTTTTGATCTGTACTTACATCTATGGAAGGCAGAATTTGTAGTATAACCGGAATAAAGTATGAGCTATGATGAAAGCACCACCACCTCTACATAGGAGTATAATATAATCTCTACAATATATTTGGTAGGTGGGTGTGAAAAACAGTGATGAAGGTTATGTACAGGAGCTGCTCTTCCTGCAGGACCAGTGACACTTGTGAATTGTGCATGGATTCTCCCAGAAGTCTGTTTAACGTCTGGTGTGTTGGCTCCTGTTGAAGTACAAGCCATTGCCATTTTCTGCCCCTTTGGTTACAGCCAGGTGTACTGGACAGAGATCTCCTCCAGCCTTCACAGAGGAACCTGGCCTCCCTAGGACCAGCTTAGCAGGACTGTGCTAGTCCTGATCTCCTCCTGGCCAAGGGGAGTGGCAGAGTCCCCTGCGAACACCCTCCCCTACTTACTGTACCTGCTGTCAGTGGGAGAGAGATGCCTTGAAGGTGCACAAAGGAGAACAGGCTGGCTCTTCAACACCAGCTTGACACTCTCACACTGCCAAGCTGCCCTCCAGACTGGCCTGGGGTAGGTGCCACAGCCACACAGCCACTTGCATCATGAAACCAAACAGCATCCTTGATACCACTCAGCCCTGGTCGTTCAGGAATGAGTCACAGCCGTGGCCATGGCTTTCCTCTATTCCAGGGAGTCCCAGCACACACATTTGTCACTAGCTGACCATATGCTCAGGGATTTTCTCTTTTTCCTGGTTTTCTATTTGTTTTTTTTATAAGATAGTGAAGCTTATGGTGTATCTGATTAGCTAACATCTTCCTGATGCCTGTGGGAATTACTATATCCAATGCTTTTAGAGAAGGTATTTGTACTGCTTTTACCTGCCACTCTCCATATTGATCAATTTCTGCTTTCAGGAATTTATTTCTACGTATTACAAAGATCACCTTACTTCAAATCCACTCTGTCTCCTGGATACATGTTAGCAGAAGAAGTATGGCTTGTGTTGCATTTTCTTAGACTATTATTCTATATTAAAAGAAGATTAATTATAATGACTTCACTTAAAATGTCATGGTGCAGTGAGATGACTTTCAGTTCCCCTAATTTAAGGTACTTAAGGCTACTCCTCCTGTTGTGCCCTGTGTTTGCATTATTTATATGTTTTTTCTTCAGTAATTTTTCCTTCTGGTGAAGTCTGCTGGGTAACAGCCTTGGAGCCTGCAGGCTCACATCTGCAACCAGCTCTCCCTCACCAGCACTCTGAGTTCCCCTGGGAAGGGTGACTGCCAAAGGAGCAGCCTCTAGGAGGAAAGTGAGGCTCTTTCTCCATGTCCAGGACTGGCCCCCACCCCTTCCAGGCAGAGACACACAGGCAATTCAGCATAGGGAGAGAAATTCAAAATGAACCCTCTGACAGGTAAAACATAATAAAGAACAAATAATGAACAGTCTGCTCTCAAATATAAGAGAGTGAAGAATGCTTGTTTATATTCTTGTCTGGTACAGAAACGATATAATATATAGTGTTATACTGCATGATATATAGGATATTTCAATGGGGTTTCAGTGTCTGGAAACAAAACTTCAAAAGAAGAACTGTTTTCCAGCAGTTTATGATGAGGTACATTCTTCCCTTACAAGGTCCCCACACCTAAAATCCAAATACTGGATCAAAAAGTATGGTGACTTTTATTCAAGCTTTCTGCTTCTCAGTGCATTCTCACACTGAAATTCATAAGCTTCTGCTCATCCTTTTTTTACAAAATAATAAAAATTTGAAAGTCACCTAAGCACCATCATTATTGCTTGGCTGCTTGCCATTTTAGACAGAAATCTGTTCAGAAGGGAAGACCTGAGCATTGCAGTCACACTAAGAGGAGATATTTGTCCATGGTGAAGACCTCCCTGAAGACAACAGCAATACATCATTGGTAAATTTAATCTATTGCATCACTAGTTTGACACTCCCAGCAGCCACCTGCAGAGAGTTCCCGGGGACTCGGTGCTGACCCAACTCGTCTGCCTGGATCCACGGAAGCGTGCCAATCAAGGATGAAGTGGGAAGGAAAGCTTTGGAAAATACCACCACATAAATGGAAACAGTGGAAAATTCCTAGCTTGGGTTAATTTCAGAAATTGTCCAGGAATCTAGTGTCAACAAGCTTTGAACTTGATGATGAAGTGGAAAAAAAAATGAAAAAAAAAAAATTCCTAACTGATGGAAAGATGTATATATAAAATAAAATTCACAGAGATATAGTAGCTTCCAAGTCAGTTATTGCCAATAAAGCGAGTGCTGTTGACTGCAGAGTATCCAGGATATGTTATTTGTTTATATTAATGAAGAAAAAAAAATCCAACAAATTGGGAGCATGGTGCAGAGAGAAACTTCCTGGGTCATAAAGTCCAGACTACAAGTATCCCAGGCACCACATAATTGACTCCTTTTCATCTGAGTTATCTCTGGTCTCCTAGATTGATGTGGAAAGAATGTAAACCAGGAGATATTAGCAACCAGAAAGTAAGAAATGACTGTATCATAAACAAAGCCACACCAGCACTGAGAGCAGTCACAAACATAACAACGTGTAAGGCTCAGACAGGTAAGGCAAAGACCAAAGTGTAACGAAAAGTCTGATTGATTTTGAAGAAATGTGTTGTGGTGTCAATACACCTGTACCACAGGAGTGGCAGAAGGGCTCCTGGGCAGGGCACTGAAGGAGGGACCATGGATGGGGGGCTGTTTGGTGCCTCGCTCCCTCTGTGGTCTGGGGTTTCTTCCACTCCTACCTGATGGTGTGTGAACTCTCCACTTACAGAGTTTCAGCCCATGGTGATGAAATGTTTAGCTTAATACAACCAGGGGTTGACAGGGATGGGAACACAGCTGAGACCTACAGGGATAAACCATGTCTCTGGCAAAAGATGTTCTGAGCTGCTGATTCACTGCTTTTACCAAGTGGTTTACCATCACTGTAGCAGGCATCAGCATCTGTCCTCTCTTCCCTGTCCTGCGGTGTCCACTAAGCTGCAGGGTTGTGTTTCCATTCAGTCTTCTTGCCTCCATTGCCTTTAATCACCTCTCATTCTCCTCTGTGAAAACTGAGATTTGGGAGCTCAGTTCTCCTTGGGTAGAGGTGGAACTCAAAGTCTTTATCTTTTGTCAAATTAAAGCCTCATGTCTTTTACAGGAAGGAAAGGAAAGGGGAAAACAATTACAAACTACATGAGGCAGAGGGAATTGATTGCAACCAGCCATATGTAATTGCATTGTGGAGGACATTTAATATTTCAACTTGATCTTTGCTGTATCAGGAGAGCAAAGAAAATCAACATATGAGGAAGAGAGAGGCTGCAATGTCTCTTGATTTGAATTGTAAATGCCCACAAGCAAAACCATGAGGTACTTTCAGACAATCTGTACTGCTGTTGACTGAATGTATGTGACCCAGACTGCAGGGAGAACCAGAAAGCCACTGCACCTGCTTGGAGACAGCAGCGGCCCTAAGCCTTCATGGCAGCTCCCCAGAACAGCAGGTATTTAATCCAATTCTAGTAGTGAATTTCTCCCCTTCACTCCTGGGTAGCTACAAACACATTGGCAAAAGGCTCTCAGACATCTGCAAGGGGGAAAGAGCTTTGCATCCTACAGTTTTAAATGGCTCTACCCTCAAAGCCAGACCTTAACTCTCTTACTCCAGTAACTCTGGCTGGACCAACTTGTCTGTAGCACTTTGGCCACCTACCACAGAAATGCAGCTCCCTGAGGTGGATCAGAGCTGGCTTGAGCTACAGTTTACATCGCAGAGGGAATAATTGCCCCGAGAGCTCCATATGCTCATCCTTTCCGACAGCCTAAAGCTGCCAAACACCTCTCTGTTTGCCTTGATCACTTCCACGCTCACTCAGCCAACTGCAATCCAGCTGAACATATTAATTATTGCAAAAGAGGGGGAGATTTACTCATTGTTCCAGATGATTAATCGGCTAGTCAGGCATAACACCACCCATGCTATTATAATTGCAGTCAAATAATAATATTATATGTACTGCAATCACAGCTATCATCAAACACCGGAGGAGTCTGGTAATATAAGCAATGTCATTTGTTCACAGTCTCTACAACCTGAAATTATCTAGAATCTGGAATAAATTCTTAAAGACAGCCCATGAGATCAAGGTCTTGATACAAAGGAAGACTAGAAACAGACCAGTGATGGAAGCCAAAACAAGAGAAACCTTTTGGACAGCATGTGGGGACAAGTATGCAAATCCATTTCAGTTCTGGTTTTCCTGACCTGGTGGTACACATGTGCAGGCAGGAGCTGGTCAAGGGGTCAGTGCACCACAAAATGCCATTGCAAGTACTGCCCCACTCCCTGCTGCTGGGACACATTCCCCAGCCCCGAGCATGCTGCTCATCCCAGGATGAAAGGGTGAAAGCCACCCCTCACCACCTAATGGAGAAGAGACAGGCAGAGCCAAGCTCACCAGTATTCCATGCATCCGAAATCTTCTCTCAAGTGTGACCACCACAAAGGTGATCTGGAGAGAGAAGACAGATTTCTTGGCAGTTTACTCCCTTAAAATAAACCGCAGTCTTCTTTTTGTTATCCACTCTGGTTTTGAAGCAGCCTGTGAATAGCCAAGACAGGGAATTTGTTTAACAGAATTTACCAGCTTTGCATCCTTATTTATAACTCTTCCTGGTTGGCTGAGTAAGTACCCCAGCCGTTAGGTTACCTTCTCAGTAATTCTCCATGCACAACTGGTCCTCTCATCTCACTAACCTTGTCACTGAACTCAGTGCAGTGAAATGCCTCTGCTTTATTTCTGTTCATTCATTCTCTTCATTCAGATCTCAAACCAAAAACATAACAATATGACTATTTAGCCCCACAATCCTATTGCTCAGTAATCACAATGTGCATTTTTTCTCTGCATTGTCCATTTCACACAGGATCAATACCTCCTCCAACTTTCTAAACTAGCAAACTTCTGAGAAGGGATTGCAGTCTTGAATCCTGAAACTGGGCTGCAGCAAGGAGCAATTTTCACTGCCTATATATTCATATGAGTAGCCAAAGTAAATATTTCCTAGGGAATGCAGGTGAGGATGCCCCCAAAACAGATTCTGCATAAACACAGTGACCAATAGTGCAGTCCCCAAAGCCGTGCACACACACACAGAGTAGGCAAGGGCACTTTCTACCCAATTGTCTCAACCCCTCTCAGATTCCAAAGCTGCTTTAAAACACCTTGTGCACTTACATAAATGTTTTGAACTCATCATAAGTTTGGGCCAAGCACCTGACTTCTGTCTCACCACTCAAAATATGCTCAGCAAAGAATATCTGGCTGTCAGCCTTGTGGCACTACATCTCGCATCTTGGCACTGAAATGAAAAGACTTGATGATATAGCCAGAGCCTAGAAGAAAGGATATAACGAAGAAGCAGCATGAGAACTTACAGCCATCACAGCAGGTGTAAGTAAGTGTCTTTTGTGTTACTTTTTTTTTCCAGTGTGTATTTTGCCCAAGGCTGGTGGTATTCACTTGTTGAGCGGCTCTTTGGTGGCCTGCGGGAAGCTGATGGGTCTTCTCAGCGGGGCAGTTTTAGTTTGGAACAGATAATTTTAGACAAAGGCTATCAGCCTGTTGTCTGGCTTACAAACAGTGCCTGAGCCTGCTCAAGGCCTGCCTTCCGGTGGAACTGACACAGGGATCTTTTCTCAGCTAAGTAATGAGCTGTATTGATTTTCCTCAAAAAGAAAATTGGACTTTTACAAACAACGCAACAAGCTGCTTGAGTCAGGATGTTGCTGAAGGGATCCTGTGACCACCACAGGCTCTTGTCCTTGTCATGAAAGAGAGAAAAATGAAACCTCAGCGGGTTTTGTCTGCAAGGGCGGGTTACGCAGTCAAAAGCAAATCTCCCTCTTAATACCTTGGACAGGTACCAGACAAATGTACCCTGCAGAGGCAAATGACATTCACTCATTTGAAAACATCTGCATGAACAACTTGGTGCTTGTTCTTGTGAGTCAAGGCCCAAAGACTGCACAAGGAGGCCACATCTCTCTCCAGCCTTTTCACAGTCTCTTCCCCGTCTCATGGAAATGCAAATGCACACAATTCTGGCTGGACACCTCAGCAGCAAGGAGCACTGGGCCACTCCATGTAGGCCACCTGGTAGATCAGTGCTGTTCATCTGGGCAAAATAACTCCGAGGGCTGAGCCTCTGGCAACATCTGTCTGCTCTTCCCTGAGCTGTTAAGTATTTTGGACCTTCTGAGGAAGTCTCAACACATGGGATTGTCCTCTTCATTTATACCAGACTATTCCGGTCTGGCCAGCGTAGGTTTAGTTCTTACCTCCTAAAGCTTACAATTATTAGCTATAATTTTCATTCCAATCTCCAAATTTACAGCATATTCCTGAAGCTGATCTGCAAGGAGAAGAACATTCAGCCACCTTCTAAACGGTCAGTGGAATACGACTCCTGCCCCAGTACCTCTCCAAAGGTTCTGGTGGCCTGGTACAGAGCACAGAGCTGCATACCTGGCACCTGGCTGTGTGCACCAGCTCGCTCAGGCTCACCTGGACACCTCTGTCCCCTCACTCTGCTCCCCACTTGCCAGAACAGAACACCCATCTCTCTTGCAGAGGGTGCCAGTCTCTGTGCACCCTGATATGAAAGGATGCAAAGGCAAATCCCCTTCCTCTACTAAAAGAGATCATTGCAGAGCATCTGAAAGAATAAACCTAACCACGATGTGACAAGCTGGTCTAATGAGGTCAGGCAGCCCCCAGGAACCAAACCCCAGCAGGGTTCACCTTGTGCCCCAGCCCCTTGGGGCTGCCACATCCTCACATCAACGCCAGCGCCACCTCCAGTCCCCAGCCAGGTGCTTGCAGTCCCCCAGGAGGCACCGCCAGCACCAAGGCAGGCAGGAAGGCAGTGAGGGTATTCCCTGGAAGCCCCAGTCCCAAGGCTTTGCCCTGCAGTGCAGCCTCAGGCATTCACTGCTTCCAGTGGCCCCAGAAGGCAGCAAGACACCCACGCAAAGCAGGAGGCATCTTCAGCCTTGCTCCCATCTGTGATGAGGCAACACCAAAGAGCCTGCCTGTTAAATGCCACGGCATCCAATTGTTCTTTGCAGCTTGACTCAGAGACCACATGACTCCTAGCTCTGTCTTAAATTATATGTCTTTGGACCCTGAAATTAAGCACTTAGTGGCAATAATCTCTCTGACCAGGACATCTACAGAAACCTACAGAGAAAAAAAAAAAACTAATCAAAGTTTGCAAAATTAGAAAACTAAAGAAAAAATCAATAGCAGTAAGCTCAGCAGGGACAAGAAGCATTAATTTTGTGTTGGTAAATGGGAATTACAAGAAAATGAAAAATACATAAAATGTAAATTCAAAGTCAAAAAAAAAACATAATTAAAAGAAGTAGATGACACACTTTTACCTGGGCCAGAAAGGAACACAATTAAAAGCAGAAAATAGACTTTTCTAATATTTTCCTGTATCAGTCATTTTTGTATATTTAGTGCATTATAAAATCTGGAGAAATATTAAAGTCTCTCCAGTAAACCAATGTCTTATTATTTCATTTTAACACATGAGGGGGAGAAAGTTTTACAAGACCTCTGGCTTATAAAACAGGATGTTTTCCTTCCTAATGGGATAAATAGAGATCATGGCTGTAAGCAAACTAGAAGCATCTATACCTGACCTAACCTGACACACAAGAGCTTTGGTGATGCGTGTAAAGATGAGCACCACGTTGTAGTGATGTGCTCAGGTCCCAGCTGTCTGCCTGACCCAGCTCCTGCATGGTGCATTTTCACCAGAAACCAGGAGAAATTTGCTGTACCAAACTCCACTGGCAGCATGTTGAAAAGAGAAGTGGAAAGACTGAGGTGATCAGCAGCTCTGAGCAAGGCATAATAATCCAATTTTCCAAAGATTCCCCATTTACAATCCCCCTTCCCTTTAATACAGACTGTGTTGTTTTAATGGTGAATGAGCTTCTTTTGCAGACCAAAAAAAAAAAAAAAAGTAACAAATTTTGCTCCCTGCCTTAATATGATATGATATTGATATGATGTCACCTAACCAGATTCATATAACACCTGCCCTCTTTCCTGAAAATATGTTAAAAGCAGCAAAATATGTCCTCTCCCCTTGTTGTCATCCCGTCAGTAATTCTGCAGAATTAGGTTGAATGTGCTGATTATTTTCCATGTGCATTAATCATGGCTAAATCATGATAGAGAAGAAAAATGTACAGCCTGCTGTTCCTTCTCAGCATCCTCCTCTCACCCTGCTCTCAGAACAGTCTCAGCCTGGAGGGCATCCTGCCAGTGTGATTAACAGTGTGAAGTGGGGAAGGGAAAGAGATGGGAAGATGAAGGAAAAAGACCTTTCCTTAAAATTTAGACATCGCTTTTGGCTTATGAGAGCAGCAAACCCTTGAGAGCATCATGTACCTGCACCCATGAGCTTCCTCAGCCCATGAAACCCAGACATGATGGACTGCTGTTACCTTCTGTAGTTAGTTTCCTTCCAGTCCCTGCCCAGAGACCCACTGCAAGCTTACATATCCTAGCATTAGACTCATGAGAAATGCCTGTCAAGCTTTGCTCTTTTTCTACTGTGGCTGTGCTTATTAAAATATTCAGTAAAGGTTTAATAAATTATGAAGAGCTGCAAATGGTCAGCCTATTGCAGTAGAGTTGGATGGAGCCCACCAGGACAAAGGGCAGAAGGAAAGCACATTATTCCCTCCTTGACCAGATTTCTCTCTCCCAGTGTTGCAGCTCTAGAGTAAGCATTTTCCTAGAGTTGGCCAGGAGGTTCCCTTCACCATGGACCAAGAGAAAGTGAGTGCTCAGGGTGACTCAGCTTGCCTTAATGCAGACATTTAAACAGGCTGGATCTATTAAGTCCTGCACTGGCTGGTCACTGCACTGAGGAATTTCCTAGACTACCTTTTGGCAAGCATTGGAGACACATTCACCTGCTTGGGCTGAATTCTGGAGTCAAAGTGAAACTGCATATACCTAATTAGAGCTGTGAATGTCACATTTCAAGCTTGATTTGGCTACCACCTCTCCCTGCAGGGAGGCAGCTTGTGCTACCAAGCAGGGAGAGAAGCACAAGCTCTGATCCTCAGCCTGTAAACTCCTCCAAAGAGGATTCCTGCTGCTGGCTCTCCTCCATGGCAGCTGCTGCTGTGTCAGAAGAATGGGTCCTGCCAGGAAGATTTTTCCATTTTGCTTTTCTTTTGCCAAAATCCTTGAGGACACTGTCACTTAAAAAAAATTGCATCCAAAACAAAGCAGATCTGAAGTGGAGATGACCTGGCAGAAGGAATGGATGACAAGGCCAGGAAGTGAGCAGTTAGTGCTGGGCTCTTTCCAGAGGCACTGCGGTCATGCCACACATTAATAAGCTGTGACAGGCATAAAGATGGGCAAACATCTGCCTACAAAGCCAGCTGTTTTATCCATAGATACAGTCACTGAGAAGCTCAGGAGGAGGTTTAGTCCCTGTCTTTGCAGAGCAAGGCTGGAGAGTGGGGATCCAGAATAGGGGAAACCCAGAATTCAATTATAAAGCCCCCAAAGGCTATCGATGCAGTTGGGGATGGAGAAACACACTCAAATTTCATGTACCATGGCAAAAGGATTAAAGTGCGTGTCAGAGCACTTAGTGCACAGTGCCTGAGTTTTTCCCAGGCAAGTGCAAAAGTCTCCTCTCCTGCAGTGTCTCAAAGAGATAAAAGCAGGGCCTTGCAGAAGGGTTTCTGCTGCAGGATGTTCTTCTTCCTCTGGCCTGGAAATCCAAATCCTCTAAGTCTTTGCACATGAGATTCACATTCTATATTATAGAATATGTGTTTCTATATGTTTCATGCTTATAGCATAATGTTTTGGGTTGCATCCAAAACACTGAGTTGACAATTTTGCACTGTGAGGTGGATCAGATAGCAGAAGGCATGGAACACGATCTGAAATTTCAGATTTAAAATGGTTTTTTTCTCTGAGAACAGAGGGACGTGCAGCAATCTGCTGTGACAGCAGGTGGCTTGAGGAGTACTTACTGAAAGATGGATTTCCCCCCCCATCATGCCCAGAGCAACGCAGTCGGGCAAAGCAAAGTGATCACAAAAACTACACACAGTGACAGAGCAAAACACATCACAAGAAAAACACCTTCTGGTGTTGTTTTGGCTTTGAGTGGGTCATCCCAGTTGGGTACTGAAAAGCTCCCAACACTGCCATCAGTCATTCAATCAGTTTCAAAACAGCTCAAAGAATTATTGCAGCTTTGTCCCAGTGATAGTTCAGGCACAGTCTGGGCTGAAGTAGCCCCTCCCTTTAGAAGGGAGGACTTGAAGCCATTCAGCTTCAGCTTGGACATGGGATGTTCCAGCTTGCAGGGTCTATTTAAGTCCCATGAAGGCTAGTGTGTTTTTGGGCAAGTCATCTCGGAGACAAGGCTACCAAGCAAGGGCAAAGAGCTCTGAGCTTGCAAGGTGGAGAGCTTGTTCACTACCCTCAGCCCAAGGGACATGGTATACAACTGTCTGGCCCTCCCTGTGCCACCTGAGAGCTCTCCTGGCCTTAGGCATCATGCCAACGGATTTGTCTAATGGACTAACAAAGGTGACAGCAGCTGAGGCCACTACAAACCCCCTGGGGAAGTACAGCTGGCACCTACCAACCTTTTCCATTAGATCACCTATTGCTGACTCCTGCTGTCATCTTGGCCTCTCAGTCCCATCATGACATCATCTACATTTTCATACAGACAGAGGCAGATGAATTAAATCCCTTTAAGGAGATACAAGGGAAAATTTTCCCTCCAGAGACATATTCTGATTCATAATTAGGAAAGGTCCAGTGCTACCCAATTCAAACACTCCACAGGCTGGTGGTCTCAGTGCTTCATCACTGTGCTCTTCATAGACACTGGTCATAGAGGAAACAGGCAGGCCTTTCCCCAGCATACATTGCAAAGGTCAGGTGAAGCCATCAGGCAGGGCTGGAGAACTGTGCACTCAGTAGGGTGCATGTCCCTGTACCCCTGCCTGAGGTGGAATGCTCTGATCAGTACATTTCAAATAAAACACACTCACATTCATCAGCTCCAAAGGAAGAAAAAACTTCTTGTAAGCTTTTCACAGAAAGGCCAGAGGACAGCTGGATCACTGCTTGGAAAGGGCAAGGTTAGAGTAGAGCTTAATATTAGATTAGTGAGAAGTCTATGAAAACACTCCAAAACTGCTTGTATGCTGTCTGAGTTAGTATTGAAGGGTACCCTGAAGGTTTTCAATCATTTGCAAGGCTTTGGCACCAGCATCGATGTTTGCAACCTGAATTCACTTTGAACACAGTGTTCTCAGCTGCTGGCTGATGAAAAAAATCTGCTCGAGATGCTGAGGCGAGGACGTGCAAAAAGAAGAGAAACCTACCTTGCTGCTTCTACAAGATTCTCAGGAACATTGCACCAGGGAGGCAAGGACAGCCAAAAAGGCCTGAAACAGTTGAACAGGAAAGCAGCTCTGATGTGGCCTCTCTTGCGAGGACCATTCCTTCTTTTACTCCCTCCTTTGATATTGCTCCAGCTTCTGCCTAGAAAATTAAAACCACCAGAAGCTAACTGCGGGCTACTCCTTTTCTTATGGGAATGCCATTGCTGATGGGAAAGCATGGCCATCCACATGCATTCACCTGATCCTCAGAAACTCTCACATACTCTCAAAAATTTTCCCAGAGCCATGACTGAAGGTGGCTGCAAAGGTGAACCTGCAATTCAGCAGCCTCGGGGCAAATGCTGCTCACTCACATCCACGTTTCCCTCCAAGGCTGTGCTTTGGATCCCACACAGTCTGGTTTCTGCCTTGTCTCTGAGAGCCTGCAAGCACATCCCCTGCCTCCAATGAGAGGTCTCCATCCCGCCTTCTCTGAAATGACGGGCTGCATTAGACTGTTCAGAATCACATTTGGTTCTCATTTTCAAACAGACATCCAAGATATTATTTTTAGAAGAAGCTATACTGGTAATTGCAAAAAATAGCCTTCTTTGCTTTTATCCCAAATGGGGTCTTTTCCAAGTTTCTTTTCCTACTTTAGTCATATCTCTAAAGCTGTTTGCATTAAACAATCCAATTCCAGAAGCACATTAATCAGACTCTCTTTGGGCTTCTATTGCATGTGCCTTTCTCTGGGTCACAAGGCAAAAATACAATCAGCTCAGCTATCACCTAGTTCTCTTCCCCAGCAGAGGAAGCCCCAATTTGAGGGCGATATACGAGTGACAGCTTTGCTATTTAGTTCATACCCACAGATGATACTCCCACATAACTCTGATCTTTGAACACACTCTGGCATTCAGAAGGTGTTCTAGCTTTACTGCCCGCATAAACGTCCACTGGGGCTGCTATATGGGGGGGAAAGGGATCTAAATATTTAATTTCAGTCTATTTCATCAAAGCTGAATGGTCCATTCAGCATTGGCCTGGTGCCACTGACATCCATGCATCAAGAGGGCAGCCCCCCAAGACCTGTGCCCAGCCGTGGGGAGTCGGCCCTCACCAGTCCCTCGCAGTTAAAAACGCAGGTCAAGAGCCTGGTGCAACTCACCAGAAGGAGAGGAGAGCTGCCAGCAAGGGCTGGATTTCCCAGGTGCTGACCTGCCTGCCTGGCTGTGGTCCTGTGGGGGCCCTCAGAAATCTGCTCTGGAAATGGTTTTCTCTGCTTGGCTATGTTTACAGCTCTGAGAAAACCTGGCAGGGTAAGTGAAAAGACATCCCTGATGGGTATGGGGGATCTGCTGCCTGCTGGCAATGAAACCCAAGGCAATTCAGCAGCACGAAGAAAAGCCATAAAAACAAAGACAGGTTTGTTTGGGTTTTCTTCAGCAGATTCCTAGAAAAAGACCTGGACTTAATGAGGTATTGCTGCAGCATCCACAGGCAAGGCATGCATGGAATGCTGGTGTCTGCAGACTACCAGTCAGCCTGCAGCCACAGGAACAGGAGGGCAGAGTAAGGCTGGAAGCCCCACAGTCTGGCTCCTTCCCAGGGTCTGCAGGTGCCCCTCAGGTGACGCTGTGAGCATTGGGGATGCACAAACCTCAAGCAAGAACCGTCGTCATGGGCCTCTGTGACCTTGGAATCCAGGCTCCCTTGCCCACCACCAGCAAATTGTAGAGCTGCCTTTCCCAGGCATCATGGACAGCATGGACTCACAAGCCCACCCAGACCGGGGATGCCCTTTCCCAGCAGGAAACCAAAAGGGACCCTAAAGACACCAAAGGACACAGAGAACAATTGCCACCACAACAAACACAGATCTGCCATCCCCAACCAGCCTTTGAGAACCACTGTGAGATTAGTAATGGGGTGGGCAAACATGCCCACAGAGCATGAGACCCCCTCCCGGAGGTCCTCAGCATCCCACACCTCCTGCCAAAAGGCTGGCCAGGCACTGCCTCACACCAAGCTGAATGAGATCAGCTTCCTGGTCCTGTTAAGCTTCATCAGCTGGCCCATGTTGAATTATTTAAAACCATCTTTTATTAATCTACCACAGCTTTTCTCACTCAACTTCTAGCAAGTCACTTAACCACTCTGGATGGGTTGCAGCGGCTTCATCCCCATGCAGTGCTGCTGGCAGAGGTGAGGGACAAGCCATTACTCTGCTACTGCTTCTGAAATATTCCAGTAGACCAAAGTGGTCTGTTGGACCACAAAAGCATGAGATTTACCCTCACTTCTGATGGGAGGTCTTATCTAAACACACAAGTCCTTTTGCTGGGTTATGACAATACTTTTGTTTAGAAAACTCCTGCTAAGATAGTGTACAAACTTTTAAAACAAACTCGATGTAGCCAAAACCAAGCAAACTCTCACTGCAACACTGCCAGTGCCAGCACAGGGACCAAACACCAGCACTAGAAATTGGTCACTGAAGGAGATGCATCCCCAGCCCCACTCCTCCCAGTGTCCATCATCACTTGAGCCTTGGATTCATGAGGCAGGCAGGGACTGTAGCTCCAAGCCATCACTGGTTGGACCAAACCAAGGGTGAATTTTCAGTCTCCACTCACCAGCATGACAGCAAGACTGTTTCCAGTTAAGCATTTACCACCAAGGCCAAGCAGCTGATTTCTGACTTGGGGACAGTGGTCCCATTCCTGCTTTGGTGGGGGATACCCAGCACCAGCCTGCACAGCTGGTAAGGAATTAGCTGCCCTCCTTCAGGCAAGATGCCATTTTTCCACATTTCCTTCTTCAGGAACGTAATTAATCTGGATGAAGCAATGCTGTTTTCTTCTCAGTTTCTGTCCACTGCCCTGATAAATGAGAAGAATGGGAGAAAACCCTTCCCCACGAAACCTCTTTCCCCACTGAAGATGAATGTGGCAGGAGAACAGGCAGCCCTCACTGAAGTGACACCTGAAGTCCCAGCAGGTGGTGGCTCAATAATGCCAGAGGGAGGAAGACCATGTTCCCACATAAGCTGCCAAAGACAAGGATCCAAGAGAAATTTAATTCATATCCACAGATGATACTCCCATGTAACTCTGATCTTTGAACACACTCTGACATTCAGAAGATATTCTAGCTTTACTGCCCACATAAACATCCACTGGGGTTTCTATCTGGGGGGAAGAGAGATCTAAATATTTAATTTCAGTCTATTTCATAAAATATTTAATCTATTTAATATTAATTAAATCTTGGTCTGAATAAACAACAGCTAAAAATTCACCTCTTCCTCCGAACATCTGATAACTTGAAGATGTCAGTCTATGCAATCCCAAGTGAGATGTCAATTAATAAGAGGGGAGGGTCCTATCTTTATGTTCTCAGTTGCTGGAATATACTCTCAATTGCTGTGGTGGACTGTTTGCCTCCCACAGCATTTCAGGCTGAATCCTTTTGCAGATGGGTATACAGTAGCATCATCTGGTTTACACCAACCATTTCCACACCCAGCTTCACTGTCTCTTTCCATGGAATCTATTTGTACACCCCCAAGTGTGTGCCCTCATCCCACTCCCAGTCACTGCTACATCCTCAGCAGTGGGAATCCATGAAGCTAAGGTGATGAAAAGAGCAATTGGACTCAGGGCAAATAAAGCCCAGGCCCCCCGCTGGGGGACATCCCTGGTGTGAATCGTTTCCTAGTCCTTGGCCACCCTCCTGATACAGCTGCACATCTCTCACATCTCCCAGCAGCACGGTCAGGAACAGGCACTTCTGGGAACAATGAGCAACAGCTACAACAGGAGCAGATAATTTCCACTGCAAAGGTTTAAGCCAATTAACACTGGGCTTTAAAGGCAGTTGCCACCATTGCATCTGTTGCTACAACCATCTTATTTTACCACAGAAAACACTGTTTGGACCAAATCCCATCCATACCAGCCCCACTAGCCAGAACACATTCTCTAATTAGCCCCCACAGAGCCAACAGTGATGAAAGATTGCCCTGCATCCAACACTGCTTACCTTGCTCTCCTTGGTGCATGCCCAACTCAGCAGAGCAGCATTTAGCTTCTCTTTTCCTCCCTGCTGCACTGTTTAAAAGCCATCTCACCCAAACACTGACTGGTGTTGATGAAAGCAATTATACTGCTTCTCAAAATGTATTGGATGCATCTTCATTATCCTGAGACAGCAATGCCAAAGGCCCTAGATGGTGAATCTTTCAAAGTAAGCAAGTCAGGTGATTTCATTTGAACTGGACATTTTAACTCTTCTGTCCCCACTAAATTTTGAGGCTGGTTTAAAGCCACAAGATATCTGTTTTGAAATAACAAATGCAGGATTACTTTTAACTAACATCTCTGAAGTATAAATCTTTGGGCTGTGCTTAGGTTACAGGTCAAAGCCATAACCAAGAGAAAAACAGGGAGACTCCACTCCCTTTTCATGTTGGCCATGTGACAGACTGGAGTCGTGCCACTTCTCTGTGTTTTGGATACTCCCTGGGGAAAAGAAGAGCTCAGTGCTGCATTTGGTGTCCCCTGTGGAAGAGTGCCCTGTCTGGGTAACAGCACAGCAGAGACAATGAGCATGGAGAGCTGTTTGTGTCAAAGAAAGGCTGTCTAAATTAACAGGAACTTCATTCTGGCAAATCCTGTTCAAGGAGCCATTTCAGATCAAGTATCTGCATCATGGAACCAAGAACAAATTCAGCCTTACACAGAGAGGACTTATCACTAGATTATCCAGGAACTGTGACTGCAGGAATAAGCTGGGAAAGGGGGGGGGGGGGG
>WAAG01079192.1:39814-52078 GCA_013390105.1 Tichodroma muraria
CCCTGGCAGCGCGGGGGGGCAGTGGCACCTGGTGGCCGCGGCGCCTCACTGCACCCGCGGGCCGAGCGGCGTCCCCCCCGAGCAGCATCCCCCGACGGCCGAGGGAGGACGGGGTGGCGGAGCAGCGGGACGGGGCAGCCCCGCGCTGGTGCACCGAGCCCAGCCCGGCTCAGCCCCGCTGCGCGGGCACCCACGGCGGCCCCACAGCACAGGCTCAGCACAGTCGCTCCTGGCAGCCCCCCGGGCCAGCAGGCCTGGGAAGGCAGCTGCCCCGCAGAGTGCCCCAAACCTGGAAAGCCTCCCCAGGCGCCCCCCGGCAGCACAGGGGCTGGCATCACCCACCTCCTCGGCTGCAGCAGCAGCGTGGGAGCTCTGTAACAGCAAAGGAACAATAGTGACGCTCCGGGTATCCCACCCAGCCCCGACGCTGCCAGCTCTCAGCACACACAGATCACTCACCTGCAGAGCACACGGCCTCCAGCCCCGATCCTCTCGCCCGCGGCCTCTTCTCCCTCGTTTTCAGATGGTTCCAGTGATGTTCACTTGGTGCTCCAGATTCAGGCTGCTCTCAATCGCTGTGCTGAATGCTCGGGCCAATGAACCGATTTCCTCTGCAAGAGGAAAGCCTTCAGGGAGGAAGGCCTGTCATCTTTGTCCCTGTGCCACACACCGTGTTATAAGCCAGGCCCAGGAGCAGTGACGCCCAAGAGAGGGAACAAGAATGGGAGAGACAGGGTCTGGTGGCCAGAGAGCACAGCCTCTGTGACTGGCACAGGGCTGAGTGAGGGAAAATGAGGGGGAATCCCATTGCCTGAGCGAGTGCAGGGCTCGCTGCACTGGTGTGTTTGGGAAAAGGGCAAAGTGCAGAGTCACTTAAAACCTGTAAATTGAACCCACGATGACTGGCATTCCCACAGAAAAGATCTCTGTCTGAGAGTAAATGTGATGTACAACCACAGACTTCACTGCAAGGATGAGAGGACTAAGTCACCTAAGTCTATGGCAAGGCTGGGTGAGAGGTCAAGGATATGCTGGACTTTGTGAATGCCTCCTGCTGTTTGCAGGGTACTGCTGTGCTCTGCAGGATGCCTTGCTCTGCCTGGCAGAGGCTCTTCCTCGCATAAGGAGTCTTCATCACTCTTGGCAGAAGCCTCCTTGGTCACTGCTTGGGTGGAAGGACCCAGACAGCGAAGGGTGCAGGCTGTGCCCTGCCTGCATGATCAACCCCTTCTGTGATCAGTTTGATCCCAGTTCTATCTGTTCACCTTCACTAAGGCCACCAGGGACTGCCTGAGATGCTTTGCTCAGACCTGGGATGGTGCCTTTCTGGAAACACCCTGCCTTCCCCCATGCTCCCTGCATTCCCCAGCACAGGCAGAATGCCCATTTAAATGACAAAGCATGACCAGCTGCCTTGATTTTCTGTCTCTTCTTGTAGCTAGACACCTTCAGTCTGCCTGAAGCTAAATACAACCAACAAACGTTGCTCCTGATCCACTGCATGGCAAAAGCAGCTTTGATGAGTTCAGTTTGCTGGGACAAAGAGCTCGAGGGGAACGTGAGGCTAAAGCCCTGAAGAAAAGGGTTTGTCCCAGAAACACCACTAGAAAGAGAGCTCTCTGCAAGTGGGGAACAGCTGGGATGGCATTGTGCTCATCTCAGAGAGGAAGAAAACGTGCCTCATCAAAGGCACTTTCATTGCCACCATTGTTGTGCGCGTGACATCTCTGTGATTTTATTGACACCAGAAGTCACTTTGCTGGTGACCAGAAGTCACCAGCGCTGTCTGCAAAGTGACTCAGTAATGCTAAGTCTCCCCTTGATTTTCTCTGCAGTTTATCTCATGACTCTGCCCAATAGCTGAGATGAAGGCTGGTCAGAAATTGCAAGGGCTGGCAAGTACACTGAAGATCTCTCATGACAACCCATGGCACACCTTGTTCCACAGGACAGCCGTCTTTAAAAGTCTATACCATGCTTGATGATAACTTGTAATATTCATAAAGCCTTAGCTCCCAGAGTCCTGGGCTTAGGCAAGAAACTTGAAATTTTAGCCCCTGGAAGACTGTAGAGAAAAGTTCCACAGGGACAAAAAACAGCTAGCAAAGAACATTTTTGTATCAATTCCCTGACGTTTGCATCCAGACACTCAATTTTTGCATGCGTGCTGCTGACAGCATTAATATGAGTAATAAGACTGCAGATCAAACTCAGTCGACGAGTGCCTGACAAGACAGCCCAGAAAACAGCCTGTTCCCTGCAGCATCCCACACTGAAGACCTGCAGGAGCCTGCCCTTTCCCCAGAAAGCAGCCTGGTTTCTCAGCAGAGCCCCACGAGGAATCGGGCTCGCCAGACAAGGGGGGATGGCCTGGGTGCACACTAATGAGTGAGGCTGGAGGCCGTCAAGCCTCCTGCGATGGCTGCCCCTCCGCCAGCTGCCATCCCGGGAGGGCAGCAGTGCCCTTTCCGAGGCACGGCGGCCGGGATCGCATTCAGCACGCGTGCCGCGAGCGCGGCCCCCGCAAACACACTGACCTTTACGGCTGCTTTCAGGTCATTAATTAGGCATGCTGCCTCCATGTTTACACATCCCTTCCACTCCTCAACTCCAGCATCGCTTCCAGCATCATCTCCATTGCAGGGAACCAGGACCACCCTCCCTTGCTGCCTCTCGGGGAGAAGGAGCTGAGAAACGTTCATGTGGTCTCGGAGCTGCTCACAGCACGAAGAAAAGCACATATGGAGAGAGAATCTTTGGAAAGAATTGCTATGGTAATAAGGCTGCAAAATGTGTGTTTTGAGCAAGCAGCCCCAGGAATTGTTTATTTCCAGAAGAGCAGTGAGATTCTGGCAGGGGAAAATTTAAAAAATACCAGTGAAGGACCGAGGCTTGCTTTTTAGACAGTCTGGTTCAGGCCTAAGAAACTGGACAAACCTAAGACTATGTCAGGACATGGAAGCACGGACTCCTGGGGAGACCACATGAAAGGGGCAAGCAACCATTGGAACAAGGTGCAGAAATTATTGCTCAGCAGAAGCTTTCAAGAGCAACTTGACACAAGCATAAAAGAGGGAGGCCTTGTAGCTGTGGGTGCTGTGCACCTGGAGGTAAACAGTAGTCACAGTTTGCTTTGCATAAGGTCTGTGATTTGTACTGATCTCAATATTTGCATATCCGTGGCAGGATGTAGCTGTGTATTTTGATCACACACTACTGGGCTTATCTGAATGTATCAAAGAAGGGTGTCTTTCAGGAGGATTTGCCTTACTTACTGCTCAGTTACCCTTAGGAGCAAGGCACTGAAATCCCATGGCTTGTGACACCCTGTGGACTAATGACTGAGTAGCCCTTCATAACAGCTTCAAATTGGTCAGTTTTCCTGCTTGTCTTTCCTTGCAGACAAGCCAGCAAAGATGCACCCAAGTCACACAAAAAAACAGTTTTCCCTTTTACTGTGTTAACCCCAGGAGGAGAAACAGCATAGAAGCTATAAGGGAAGAGGCACAGACATTCTGCAGGCAAACATGGCTTTGCTAGGTTTGTTGCCACTGCAAAGTAATACAGCAAGCACACCATCCATTTCCAGACAGTTTCAAATGTTGCGATTCCTATTTTCCTTCTATTTCTAAATTAAATTCAAAAACTGTCTAGTGTGGCCACCTCTCCAGCTGCTTTGAGACCCCAGGCACTTTTCCTCCTACACACATTCAGACCCACAGCCCTTTCATTCCCCACCCCTGCTGCACGTGAGAGTTTGGGGTTTGCTTTTTTCACAGATCTCACAGCAACAGCTCCTGCAGAGCCAGGCATGTTTTTCAACAGAGTTTTTCTGAACTCAGCTGCTGGATGTACTTTTCCAAGTTTTTTGAATAAATCAGTAGGAAATGGATAGCTGCAGCAGTGGTCTGTGCTAGCACCTAATCCCCTTCTGAGCAGGGATGCTGCCATGGTATCAGATGTTCAGAGGGGAAGGAAAGGAGACACACTGAATATTACCTACAGTGTCAGTTCTTCACTCCCCCCATCTGCAGACAGCTGGCTCAGAACAGCACAAGATGGATGCTGTGTGACCACCTGCTCCTCAGGTGGATTTTTTGCAAACAACTTGGAAACTCTACTTGCCTTTCCTCTGCTGTTCAGGTTGCCTGCCCTGTTCAGCAGGATTTTAACTACCAGATTTGATTGCACAGCCCTAAACCAACAGCCAAGAGAAACATTTCCATGCTGCAGGATTATAGCGTGGCAGAGTCAAGGGTGAGGCTGACATGGGGGTTGTGCTCATGCAAGCCTCTGGTTTATTTGTTCAGTATTTTCCCTCTTGCTTCTGCCTGGTGTCACAGTGGCCTCTGGAACATAAAAGGTTCATTTCAGCACTGCAGGAGGAGCGATGCACAAGAAACCTCCTGGCTGTCTGCATGTTACTGGCTTGTGCCCCTCAGGCACTTCAATGCCTGTGAGAGAAGGGAGAGTGAAATGTGCATTTTCTCTCTGCAGCACCCACAAATACACACACATACACGCACCTCTGTGCCAAGCACAAGGCGGGTGTGTTTTTGTGAAGTGTTGTTTTCTTTATTCCGTTCCCCGTTTGGGACTTCTTCCTCACTGCATCCTGCAACATGGCGAGAACTAAACACCAGGGGGCCATTCCTCAGTGCTGGGGAGCGGCTCCATTCCCCTCCCCAGGCTTCCCAGCTCACAAGACAGATCCCACTGAAATTAGCCAAGAACAGTGGAAACATAAAAATAAACCAAAATAAGTAATAAAAATAAAATAAAAACAAGTAAAAAATAACCCAAACCGTCTACAGACCATTTCTAATATACTGCAGGGACCTTCCATACTGCTTACCATCACGCTCAGAGGACTGAATCATTGCCTCTCATAAAACCCTGTACCAGACTACAAGGGGCTTTTCCATACCTAAGGACCACATAGCCAAAACACAGTGAAAACACAGCCAAATCCTTCCAGCCCTGGTCAGACCTAGGGTAGGTGATACTCCCCAACCTCTGGCCCCACTCCTCCTGGAGGCTGCCCAAACACAGTCCTGTTCCTGTGGGCACTCCCTGACCTGTTCCCCTGCGAGGACTCCCCTCAGCAGCAATGCTCACAAGAAATAACCAAGCCAGGAGCACTGCCACACTCCTGGAACCAGAGCATGCAGGTCAGTGTTCCAGCCACTCACAAAGGGAATGGCCCTTCAAGCCTGCACTGCAACAGCTCGCCCTGAAGGTGGTAGATGCCCCATTCCTAAAAGCGTTCATGGTCAAGTTGGTTGGGGCACTGAGCAACCTGATTTAGTTGAAGATGCCCCTGCTCACTGAAGGGGAGTTGCATTGGGCTAGATGACCTTTAAAATGCCCCCCAAACCAAACCATTCTATGATTCTATTAAAAGCAGATCATCCTGGGAATGCAGAGTGGCGCCCAGGCCAGTATTCAGAGAGCAGAAAGGTTGGGCACCTTATAACCTTCCCTAAATGAAAACAATAAAGTTTCTGTAGCTCAACAAGTACCCCTTCATGAGCAGAGTCAGCCTATGTTTAAGACAAAATTGAGACCATGATCCTTTAAAGCATTTAATTTCCCAGCTGGGAGATGCTGGCATTCAGTTACTCAGCTGAGGAGTAACTCATTCCTTCAAGTTCCACTCCCCAGTGCCCAAACATGTGCACCTGCCTGTTCCTTCACTGTTCTCCACCATCTACTTCGCTGCCTCTGGGGCAGGGGCTGCCATCATCAACATTCATTCAATCCCTCTTGTGAAGGCAGGAGTGCCCCAGGTGAGCTGTAACTCCCTGGTCCATCACCCATCCCCAGCAAACTTCTCCAGCACAGCCAGAGCAAAGCTTCCAGTGAAGCAAACGGCTCTGTAAAGAGATGGCACAACAGAGAGCAGGCGCACAGTGATTGCAATTCCACCTGCCAAGGTGTGGGTCTCACAGCAGGTTCAGGTCCTTGTGGGAAAGGGGAAGCAGATCATAAACCCTCTTCAAAAACCAGACCAAAGTAAATGCTAAAGCAGGAGACAGCTTTCTGTACATCCCTGCGTCAGGCAGGTTTGCCATCTGTGTCTAACACAGCTCGCCATGTCTACATCAATGCAGGGTGGCAGCACTGGAGTTAAAAAGATCAAAGAGTCAGGGTGGCAGCAGCACTTCTTGAAGGCTGAGCTGTATAACGTGTCCAGGGAATAATTGCCTGAAATTGCCGGGTTCCCAGAAAGCAGAGCACATCAGCGTGGTTTCACAGGGAGGGAGGCCGCGGGGGAACACAGCGAGACTTCTGTGTTTTCCTTTATTCCTTACTTCACCATCTAGTGGCAAAAGCAAATAACACTGAGGAGCCATGCAGGAACTGCAGCAGCTCAGGAAGGAGACTGCTTTGCACCAGCTCCTCCTGCTTAGATCAGCTGCCTCAGCTGGGGACACAGGCAGCATCCAGAGCCCTGCAAGTCCCCCAGTCCTAAATCATGGCCCTATATAAACACTCCTCTGCACAGGCTGACTCCCCTCCCGGACGGATCACTGCCCACCCTGTGCCACTGTGTCTCCACTATCCCCGTGCTGGCTGTAGCCCACAGGCTCCTGTAATTTCTCCCCCAGGCAGCAGTTCTTCTGCCCCACTCCTGCCCCAGCCTCTCCTCAGAATGGCCCCAGCTCCCAAGGGGACAGTAAGCATAGACAGCAGGGCAAACCCAGGTCTCCTGGCAATCAAACCCAGCACAGGCTGAGCCAAAACCCCAGGAAAAGATGTCATGGTGAGCAGAGCCCTTCCAAGTTGAGACTTTACCCACCTCAGCTGAATTGTTAACCAGGGGTGCAGTGAGTAAAGGAAAAAAAGGTGGAAAGGGACACATACCTCCAAGAAAAAACCTTCACTGTGGTCTCAGCTGTGTGTTACAAGTACCTGGGGTGCTGAGGAGAGCTTGCTCTCATCAGCTTTGCAGAGCTGCTTTCTCCCTGTGCTCCCCTTTACCATCATGTCATGTCAAAGGGGAGAGTTCCACCAAGGCCAGGCCTCCCTTCCACATCCCGGCCACAATCCACCCACTTGGACATAGCCATGGCAGAAATGCACATGATCTGCTCCATGAGAGGGAAAGAGAGGGCACCTGTCTCTGCAGGGAGGCCACACAGATGGGGTGGTCACAGCAGATTCAGCCCCCAGAGCAGGGCCAAGTGCTGCCCCACATTTGAACTCCAGCGTGTCCACAGCCCAGCACCTTCCCGGCCTGTGTGGAGATAGCCAGGTGAGCCAAAACCAGAGTGAAACAACCCTCATCTGGTGGGCAGAGCATGAAAGCTTCTTCTCTCCAGGGCCAGAGTCTCCATCCTCACTGTGGTTTGCAGATTCTGCATCCTTCATCATTACTGTGCTCTTTCCCACACTGCCTACAAGACAATTACCCCTATGCAGATTGCACAGGGATGTTGCAGATTGCAAGGCACAGTCACAGGAATATTGCACTGGGATATTACAGATAGCAAGGTACAACTTGTTTTTTCCCTGAGAGGCTCAAATTAAGTTTAAACACCAGCTTTTGATGTATTTGCTTATTCAGCACTGTCAGTTGCTTTTCAGCAACACAAACTGGCTCTCTCCCCAGGAAACATTTATCCTATCTGGGAATCAAGGGTGGTAATGTGTAATGAGGACAAAGCATTTAGAGAAGGCAGGCTGAGTGAAGCACTATATCACTACTTGCACTTTTTCAACTCAGATTTTCCTTTTCCCTGGAAGCATTCTAGGTACCAAGGAAAATTCCTGCCATACAAAATTCAAGAGCAAAATAATCCATGTCATTCCCCAAAGTGTAACAGAAAAACGAGCACATGTCAGTAAGCATTAATCTCTGCTGCTGCAAACTCTTTTTTTTTTCCCCTGAAAAATCATTTTCAACCCTGAACAGAACAACGGCAGATTTTTCTGCCACAACTTTGTCTCTGCACTCTGTTGAAGGATACAGCAGGTCAGTGCTCCCATCAGCACAAGATGCCATCCCCATTTTCACAAAGCTTGATGTCTTTAACACCCTCTGCCACTCCAAGAAAAACTGATGGGAGCCATAGCTGAGGGAAGGGAAAGGAGCAATCTCTGCTACTTCATGTATATTATGCTGTTGAGTTTGTCAGACCCAGTGAAAGGGCAGGAGGAGCGAGAGGCAAAGCAATCCATGAGAAACACTGGAGCTCCCCAGACATGGAGCACTGAATCCATCCTGAACTCCTTCTTTCCACTTGTCGAGGCCAAGCCATTTGCTGGGCAACAACCACAAAGTGGAAATTGCCGTACAGCATCCAAGCACTTCCAGAAGGGCAGTACCAGTGCCCTCAGACACAAATAGGAGAACAGCACAACTGAAATCTCAGCACCCTTTCATTCTAGCTAGGCTAAAAATATCCCCCAAATCTTCAGATAGGCAGCTCACTGCTACTGCAACTGGCTTTAACTGACAGCACCTCAAAACCATTTTGTTGAGGAGCCCTTCTGGTCTACCCACCCAGCCACCAGGCTCATGTGCTTCCTAGGAGGGTTCCCTGTGTCCCTTAGCACTGGGACACCTTGCCAGGCCAGCAAAGTCCTCTGGAGCTGGTCACTGAAGATCACCACTGATTCCTCAATTTCAGTTTTCCTTAAGCAGAACAAAAGACAAAAATGGTAAAAACCATTCATGGCAACTTTAACAAATATTTTTTAAAAATGCAAATTTTTAAATGTTTCTGGGGAATTACATGTCTGTATGAAATGAGAATGACATTTTCGTATTAATACTTCACTAACAATTTAACCGTGGGAGCATGTGGGTTTTCCTAAAGCAGAAGTGATGAATATTATTAAGCATTACACGTATTTCAGAACTCTTTACTGGACTGTTAAGCATTTTGTGTCACTTCAAAAATTAAACCATCCATCCTTTTTCCTAAATGGTTTGGAGCACAGATTGGCCACAGAATTTCCATTTAATCAAAATCCATTCCTTTCTGAGTCTTGACATGTACCCCAAGCCAAATTTTTCATCTGGCAAGTACTCAGACATCCATCCCTTTACAGGGACTCTGAGACACAATGTAAAAACCTGGCTGTGTCCAAGGAGCCAACAGAGAAGCTGTACAGCAATGCACAGCTGTGCCATGTGCAGCTGATCGATCTTTTTTATTTTCCTCTCCCAGCCATCTGTTCCCAAATCCTGTTTTTCTCTTGGTGTTTCCATTCTGCAATAGAACTGGAGAAAAGGGGCTCATAACCAATACAGAGCAAGTTCAGAACTGCCTGCACCAACAGGTACATGGGGCAGGAGTCACTGGTCCTACACCATCTTTTGGCTCTCCCTGCCTTCCTCCACTTACTTCAGCTCAGCACACTGTGGGAGGCACAGGGGTGAGATACCTGTCTGCTGGCAAAAGAGTGAAACCTGAAGTAAGAGAGTTGGCAGGTCAGAGCACAAGTGGAGAGGCTGAGATCACAGCTGATAGAAGTTGAAGAGCTCACAGGGGAAAAGAAGCTCTTCCTTCTCATGGGGGATTCTGCTGCTTCCAGATACGGTTCTGTTTTAAAGTGACATCAATCCTCCCCAACTTTCAAAAGCTTCTCCAGAAAAAGCAGTGGCCTGGCCTCAGGACCATCCATCTGGTGGAGCCACAGACCCAAGAATCTTGGCTGTGCCCTCCTGCCTGCCTGGCTGCGCCTGGAGCTGCAGCCTGAGCTACCAACAGCATCAGTCAGGAGAGGCTGGCAGGGTACCACCCGCTCTCCACTTGGCTCAATTTGCTCTTAGGGAATTGCCTCCAGTGCCTTTCAGTCTTTCCAGGCAAACCTCTGACTCCCTGGTGCTGCTGGGACTCTCTCCTGGTCCCACACGTCAGAGCCACATGGCACTGTCTGATGCGGCTTTTTGGGAGGCTGGAAATGCCTGGCAGGCCTAAAAAGAAGTGCTTGACTTGGAGATGATTAAAAAGCCTGAAATCAGAGCTGCCCCACTGACCAGAAGCTCCATACCTAGTTAAATTTCTTGCCCACTGCTGCTCTGGCAAGGATAGATAATTCTAAGTTAGTTATAGCTTCCCACTCAGTTAACATTACGTGGCAAGGACCAAGAAAGATGAAGGGCATCCAAAAACCTTGGGTCATATGGAGAGAAGTTTTACTGCACTGTCTTTACCACGGCTGTTTTCAAACAACATCTTAAAATTTTCAAGGAAAATATGTATTTCCATTAAAACTGACCACATGAAGTTTGGAAATCACTTCGGGCAGTACAGTCGTAATAATGCAGGACAAAATGCAAACCAGCTACTACAAGGTCAAGCAAAGCCAAGTACCAAACTACAGCAAATTTAGGATTCATTATGACTCTTAACAAATAAATACTTTACTAATAGAAAGGAAAAATAGGGTGTTGTGGAAAGAGCTTTTAAAAGGGAACACTTGTCTGCAATTTTGCAGATAGCATCTTACTTGGAGGCAGTGGAGTAGATTGATCTCTAAAGACTCTTAAAAGGTTTTGCAGTAGAAAAAAATAGTTGCAAGGCACATAGTCAGATCATTAACTGTGCAGCCCAGGCTGCCAGCTGCTCACTCAGAAACTCCAGATGGCTCCTCCTCTAAAACATCATCATTTGATCTTGGTAATCAAATTATCTCCCACTCTTACAATCCAAAGTGAGGCAAGGGTTGAACCAAGAGATGATGTATATTACTTGACTGAGATGGATTGAGAAAATTAAACAAATTAGCTTTCAAGGCTTTCAGCCTTAAAAGCTGTATCAAAGCTAACCATCTCCAGCCCCCTAACACCTTTTTTTCTACCATGGCCATCACAAAGAGTTCACAGCACCAGGTATGCTCCATAGAGCTGCCCAGCATTCAGATTTTCTGCAGTATTTCTACACTAAACAACAGTGAGTATCTAAAATGCTCAACTCCCACCAGTGGAGAGCAGGACCTGTCACTGGAGAGCAGTGCTGGGCCACTGGGTATCCTGAAGCACTTGGGCTGGACTAATCACACAAACATGTCATCTGTTTGTCTCACCAGAGACACACAAGACACCATCTGCATATTCCTGAGGTCTTTTGTACAGCCTTAAGGACATGAGGTGGCAGAAACAAGGCACATTCTTACTTTTCACTCAATTAGAGCCAAATAGCACGGTACTTGAGGCCAGGCTCATCTGGGGATGCTCACTTCAACCACCTGAACAAAAAGTGGTCACAACCATCTTGTGACCATCAAGCTCCCCCCAGTCCAGGTGGCTGCCAAGCTCTGGCTAACACCGGTTGTTGGCAGGATGCTCCCTGTCATGGAAGGGTCAGAGGAGATCCCTTTTCTTCTCTTTTTTAAATATGTGAATTTCTTATGTAGCTTTCTACAAAGGAAGCTTTTTCAAGGAAGAAAACACAACCAGTGTAGTCTCCAATTTATCTTCCAAAAAAAACCCAGTAATACCAGAAATTTCCCAGTATTTTCAGAAAATGCTGGGCTTTGACAGTTTAAAAAGGTCAGCTGAAATATTCAAAAGTCACATCTTCCAAAACAATGAACTCTTAGTAGCATGAAGAGAGTATTTTAAATTCTGGCATTATTTAAATCAGCACATTATGAAAAAATTCATATTAATTCTTTTTTTTTATACCTAGTTGAAAGAGATGTTAGTTATAGCTTATTAGAGGAAACAATTAATTATGGCAGAGGGTGGCCTGCATCTGAAGTATAAATCCCAATTTGATCCTTGCCTAGTGGGATTATTCCTCACCAGGCCTCAGTACTAAACTTTATCACCCACTCAACTTTAATTTTCATAACAGGACTGAACTTTTATTTCACAAAGTAGAAGTACACAAAGAACAAAAGAGGTTGCTAAAGGCCACAAACTAGGAAAAAGACTCAGAGCTGGGACTAGAAAACCACAGAAAAAGGCAGCAAGAATTATCAGAGAATGTAAGAGGTTTAGTTTGAAGAGAAGCTAAAAAACTACAACTCCATGACTTGGAGAAAAAATGCTGCCATTTATGAAAATAAACCCACAACCTTCAAGAGAGGTAAAAAGCAAATGAACAGGAAAAAAACTGTTCATAAATTTCTAGTTCTACAAGAACTAAGAGTTACCAAATGAAATAAGGTGGTATGGCTCAAAACAAACAAAAGGAAGTACTTTTTCACCCAGCACATAATTATATTGTAGAATTATTAGACACAGGATGTTGCAGAGGCCAGAAATACACAGAGCTGTAAAATTAAAAAAAAAAAAAAAAAAAA
>WAAG01079193.1:0-32363 GCA_013390105.1 Tichodroma muraria
GTCTTTTCCAACCTCAGCAATTCAGGGATTCAGCTACAACTGCTTTAATTCCATCAGCTGCAGAAACTGAACTTCCCAATCATTATGTCAAGAACAATGTTCTCCTAAAAAGTCCTTGTTTTCTCTACTAGAAATACTGGATTGCTCTAGAAGCCTGAGGATGGCCTATGCTTGCTTTGGATGTGCTGCCCAATACTGGGAGGTGCTGGTGTGACACCTGACCCCACTGGGGCTGGCTGAAGCAGGTGGGTGGTGCTCAGTTCCCTGAGCTGAGTAAGGCTGAACTGCTACGGGGAACAGCACAGTGCCCCCCAGTCTCCTTTCACATGTTATGAATTCCCACACTGGGCAGTAAGAAACCAAATTCTGGGGTTTAGAAGCAATAGAAGAGAATGAAGAGAGAGGAGCTGTGAGAGGTTTGCATGTGAGTCCCTCTCACTGTGTTCCCTCCTTGGCAACCCCACTGGCTCTCTTTTTACAACGTCAAAGCGTGTCCTTCAAGGAGCTGAGAAAAACTTTTCCCCTTCAAAAAATCACACTAAATACACTGATGTATCGAGGCCAATACAAAGCAGCTGGTATAATTTTACATAATAAGAACAACATCTGAGCTCAGCGTTGCAGAGACAAGAGACAATGAGGTGAACAAGCCTGACTCAATCCCCTCTGCTGAAAGAGGTAAAAATGGAATACAAGTGTGCAAAACTGGGCAATGAACTCAGACAACCTGCTGTGCTGCTTCCTAGTTGTGACCTTTGGTAGTTAATAAGCTCTGCCAACATAAACCTATTGTTAAAGCACTGGAAATCAGGGAAAGGTTCTTCCCCCAGAGGGTGCTGGGGCACTGCCCAGGTTCCCCAGGGTTTGGTCATGTCCCCAAGGCTGCCAGAGCTCCAGGAGCATTTGGACAGTGCTGCCAGGGATGCCCAGGATGGGATTGCTGGGGTATCTGTGCAGGGCCAGGAGTTGGACTGGGTGATCCTTGTGGCTCCTTTCCAACTTGAAATATTCTATGGTTCTGTGATTCTGTCTTTAGGCAGAACCCTTAACACAAACATGTTTTCCTATTGGTTCTACTTCAGTATCAACTGACCCAACAAACAGGTAAGCTGCCGACAGTCATTTTCCCTCTGGCCTATTCTAGTAACTCTACATGTGACCAACGTCCTGTCAGTGCCGATTTCATGAAGACAGGAGGATCTGGCATTGACAGTTTCCATGTTTCTTTTGGATGACAATCTGCACCTAAACCTTACTGCCTTAAGACAGTGTACCTCCAACAAAAAGAAAATCCAGGCATTTTATCTCAAATCAAAATCTACTACTGAAGAATCATATTTCTCTGTCATAAAGGTACTGGCAGGAGCAGCAACACCCTTTTAGTGATCTGTTCGCTTCCCAGATAAGGAGAGTTCTCAGTTCCCGGCTGCTGATGATCTGTGTGAATTCAGGTATTTCCCCCTTCAGGAGATGGAGGAACTGCTGTCCTGTGTGGATACAACCCAGCTCTGAGCCCCAGGGTGCCCACAGACCCTGCTCAGGGTGTTGGCAGACACTGGCTTTGGCAGGACACCAGCCATCAGCAGCACCTCCCCACACAGAGTAAGGTCACTGGGAGAAGCAACCAGCTTCTGTTCATGTATCCTCATGAAAAATAGAACTGATGATCATCCAAGAAAAACCCCATTTCAATGGTGAAAAGGTTATTTTGTCCCCTGGTACCCAAGCAAACCTTATGCCTCTCCACCTTTGCTCACTCTCCCACTGTCTCCAGATGCTGCTCTGGATCAGCACAGGGCTCCCCAAACCCCCCCAAGCCCGCACAGGTGCCTGACAGTTGTATGAAACACCGAAAACAATGCTCAATGCTTCTGTTTTGGCAGCTGGATCTCATTCTAGAGAACTGGGCAGTCCTAGCTAAATGGGGTCCCCTCAAAGGCTCGGCTCTGCTCCCACTGAACCTGTTCACATTTGCTCCCACTGCTCCTGCCTCTCCCTGGCCCCACAGCAGCTCTCATCCTCCCAGGGCTTCAGATTAACCCAGTTGCTCACTCAGCCCAGCACGACAGGCATCTCAACAGCTCTGGCTGACTCCAGCATGAAGCTTCGTAGTGCACATTGGAATAAATTAACAGGCAGATGAAATTCATGCAGTGCAGTCTTTCACACTGCTGCTCCCTAGCTCAAGGTGGCATTAAATCCACCAGCTTTACTCCACTCCTAATACAGAAAGACACAATATATAGATCACGTTACTTTAGGATTGTCTCCTGTAATAGACACAACCTTAATGAAAGATAAAGAGAGTTATGTAAGGCACAGAAAAAGCAAGCCTATGGAAAAAATATAATCTTAAAAGTAACAAACTATTACTTTTGTAATAAAGTACTTGGTTTTCAGACATGTTGTGCACCTGTAACTTCAGCTGTGGTGAAATGAAGTGAAAACCTGAAGAAATTAATATTCTTTTAAGCACACTTCCATCATGACTGTAACAGAACTATTAAACCCAGAAATGTCCTTCAGGTGTTTTCTGCTTTCTAGGATTACATAATGTAGTTATTAAAACTGTTATCATGCTTCTTAATAAATGTCCTGCCACAAAAAAGAAAGGAATTGAATGTAATGTATCTATTGGTTTCTTGGAAAAGTCCCAAAGTCATCTCCTCATGCAAAACCAACAAACCAACCTCTGTGTGTGTGTATATATATATTTCAGATTGAGTATGAATTTTATTTGCACATAAAAATATTTATACCTATACGAATAACTGATGAAAAGCACCTTAAAAGGAATGACGACATTCTTCTTGAATATTCATTGGGTATAATTGACCCTATGTGTCCTAAAGCGTGTCATATGCAAAATCTCTACTGCCTCCAACTGTAACCTGTTTTCCTTGTTTTCCCAATCATTAAATCCCACGTGAGAAGCATATTCCCAGGCTGGCACTTACCCTCTGGCTGGTCCTCCCACGGACACCACCTGCAGAGGAAATGGCCCTCTCCCCCCTCGTCCACGTCTGCTTCCAGCCCAGTGGCCGACTACAGTGCCGGCAATTTCAAGTTTCCCTCCCTGAGAAGGAATAGGTTGGACTCCTGCACATAAAAGCAAAACCAAACTTTGATCTTCACCATCATCACAGTAAAGTCCCAAATGAATGGAAAGCTGGTTTGCTCAGATTTCACCACATAACCCATTTCCTCTATGGATACTGTGAGATTATTGCTCATTTTGCAGTATTCCAGAAGTGTTAGAACTCCAAGAGCCTGTTTTCCCCCACCCCTTTTTAAAAACAGGTATGAATTCTGAAAAGAAAAATGATCTGACATGAGTGCTTCAGTTTCAGTAATTAAAAATATACTTGAGATAAGCCTCAAGAAACCAGGGGAATTTTACAAGCTGGCTGAAGATGGATTTTTTCCTGCATTCCTAAAGAAGAAGGAATTCTTGCAGGTTTAAAGCACATTTTAGCCAACAGAAAGTATCAGCATAGACCATACAGATTATACTGGCAATAAAGGACTTACTAGGCTGGATAAGCTGTACTAAGTTGCTATAAAAATGTAGCATTCAAACAGATCTGGTTTAAAAGGTGGGTTTATGATTCCCCCCCAAAGAAGGCAGCTAAAATTACAGTTGTCTAAGATGCAACTATAGCTTCTGTTCAAGTTGCTCATGTCTTTATACTAAATCAGCTCTGGGACATAACATGTGTTTCAAGAATCCAGGTATGTGAACTGAGCAAAGACGTTACTGGTAAGACCATCAGCACCAAAAGAGTTACAAACCACAGCATTTACGCAGCCACAATTAGTCTCCAAATGTTAATAGGCTGGGAACTACACTACTGATTACAGAAGGTTCCTTCCTCCCTGTGCAAGTCCTTCAGCTCCAAATGCAGATGGTTTGCAGGGCCAGAGTTATTCACACATGAAGCATTAGAGGTATGTTTGCTCTTAGGATAAAAGCTCAGAGGCCAGAAAGAACAGCTAAATATGTGGGAAAAATTTACCCTCAACAGCTTTCCATCATCCCACATCATACAGGGAGTGAGCAACAGGCACACAGGTAGGGAAGTAAATCCCAGTCCTGTGTCCACACAAGCACTGATGCCAGCAAAGAAGTGCTCAGCAGTAATAATGAAGTCAGTCATTTCTACACTGGGTCTTTGCAAAAAGCTCAACTGTCCCCAGATTTTGGAAAATCCCTTTTAATACAGAGGCAGAGGCCAGTGGGTAACAGATACCCTCTGCCTGTGGGAGCACAGGAGACAGCCTGCCCGCTGGGTTTTGGGCTCTGTGTCTGGAGGAGGTTTCTGGCTCTGGGGGCTTGCGGCAGGGATGGGAGCAGAGTGGACAGCAGCTTGGCAGGCTCTGGAGAGGGAAGCTGAGACAGTTAGGGAGACAGGGAGTCAGTAGGAAAGCCTCAGACCAACCCATACAGTGGAGAAAGCCGTTGCCAGAAGCTCTAAGAAAAAGGGTTTGGGTATAATTACCGCCCTGAAACTTGCTAGTCCTGTTGCTGTCATTGCCAGAGAAGGCTCCGGAGTGTCCTGCCGCTGCCGCCACCCGGAAGGCCCGGTAAGCACCGGTGGCTACTGTTTCCCCATAAGGGCCTCCGAAGCCATAGACTCCTGTTAGACCCAGGGTAAAGAAAAACAGGGGAAAAGCTGTGAGGGGCCCAGGCAACCGGGAAGGCCCCAGCAGAGAGGTTGCTGCCTCCTTCCACCCTTCCAGAGCCAGGCGGGAGGACTGCACTCCTGCAGGCTGGGCTCCTGTGGGCGATGCTGCAGCACCACTGAGGGAGCCCTAGCCAAAGGTGTCCTGCTGTCCCAGCCAGCAGGGAGCCTCTGATCCGAAGGGCAGGCCTTGGGGCTTGGAATGGGGTCCCAGCTTCTATGGCATTCTAAAGGCTTGTGACAATTTTTTGGCAATGAGCTCTGGTGGCTACAGTCATGGCACCCCTGGAATGCCCATGTCCAGTATCCATACACCTGTGGGCCTTGGTACGGAGAGATTTTGAGGAAGGGAGCAATTCTAGGAATAGCCTGGAATGGTTATGTCAGTATTTACACTTGAGGGTGCCAATGGTTATATGACTGTAGCAAAACACAGTCATATAATTGTGGGAGTTATATGACTCCTCCTCTGAGTGGGGAGGGGGAAAGGTTGTCTTCAGCCCTGACAGTTAAACTCTGTTAATTTATAAATGTTTTGAACCAGTTTACTGTGAAAATCAGAGCTTTTTCATACCACCCAGTGTCAATCCATTCCTCTTTTTCCTAGTTCTACAATAACAGTAAAAATATTTTGATCTGGCATAGATCAAATCCTGATGAGAATATGCAGCAATACAGCACATTCAGTATCACCGGGCTAATAAAAGCAACACCAAAATACAGAGATTGGCACATGCCGACACAAGCTGACCACATGTTTTTCTGTATTTTCCCTATGAAACTGGCCAGGGTTGATAGTTTTGGGAATGCGCAAGGTAAGGTCATGTGTGGCACCGCTGTCTCATCACTTACCAGCAAAGCCTCTCCCCCTGCCCTGAGGTGGTGGGACTGGCCCAAAATGTCGAGGATACATAGAAGCTGGATAGAAAGGCATGGCAGGTGGAGGTGGGAAAGGGAGAGGATGGTTTTGCCTGGAGAAATTTAATCCTTCTAGGATGCTCTGACGCATCTTTTCAACCTTGGCTGCCTGCTCAGCCTAGGAATAAAGAGAAGGTCACGGAGGGACATTAAAATTCTCAATTCAATTGTATAAAGCTACATTTGTATACAATTGTTTTATAGCTTTATACAATTGTATAAAGCTATAAAACAAATTCAAAGGAAAAAACAAAATAATAAAGGAGAAGAGACAGAACCATCATCATAAACTTGGACTGCAAACCAGAGTCTGTGCATACAGGCTGAAACATGACTGGAGGGTTACAACCCTGAGAGGGACCACAGCCACCATCAACAGCAAAGCTAGGATCAGCTTCCCTCAAGTTGCAAAAAAAGAAGGGATACAATTTCATACCTTCCAGAAAGTTAAAACCAAAAAAGTTTGGGTTATTCAGTAAACTGTTTTATCAGTTTCCTGGTTTTACAGGTGGACAGTAACTTTGCATGATTAAGATAACACAAAACCCTCCTTCATTTGTATTTTTAAATGGTTGTAAGAAATGTGAAAAGATTTTGAGCTGAGGACCCCAAGAATGATTTCACAGTCTGTAAAATCTGTTAGAAATCACCAATTTTCTTTCACTACAAACAGTTTAGTCCTTTGGACAGTCTGACCCAAAAAGGTGGCACTTGAACAAATGAGCAGAATTTCCAATTTGGTCATTCATCATATCAGTGTTTCCGTTTTCAGAGAGAAAAAAAAAATAAATTCAATTTGATGCCTCTTCTTCCAAATTTACCCAAATGCCATTCTACTCATGAAGAAATGAGGAACTAAACAGCAAAACCCACCCATTAGCCATTCCCCTCATATCTGCCTTTAAAAGCAGAGGTGACACATGAGGTGAATGATGACAACTCACACCATGGAACCCTTGTGGGCACATAGGACACTCCACCGTCCTGCACAACAACACACCTGACCATCACAGAGGTCGATGAGCGGAACTTTCTCCCGGCTTGCTTTGATGAGCTTAGTCTGGAACAATTTCCCATCAAAATACATCCAGGGACAGCAGTGCTCCCATGGAATTGGCTGTCCGCAGGCATCATTGGCAAAAAGAGCCATGTCCACACCACTCATAAAGAGAGCAGACAGCTGGATTCCGCGGGGATCCAGATTCTCAATCTGTTCGAAAACGGAGTAAATATAGTAGGATCACAATGAGACATAATTCAAAATTATTCCAATAGTTAAATTTTTTCCAAAACTCTTGCAAACAGAGGGATTTTAAAAGGTCATCCAGACTTTCAGAGGTTTGAGCAGAAGAATGCACCAGAACGTCTCACTTGTGCATGCAGGGCTACCATCTTCAGAAAAGCTGCGGTCCCATCTACCTGCTCTGGAGACCAGAGATAAACACAAACCCCTATTTTCTCAATACAAAGTGCAGGAAACTATTTCTAAAGATACTTATAGGAAATTAGCACTAGAAAACTTCATAAAAAATTTTATTTCAAATAATTAAGTGCTTGAGATGTGTGGTAGAACATCTCAGGAATGAGCTCAATGCAAAATTCCATTATTTTTCCCATGTAACACATTTTCTTCTGAATTCCTTTATAATAGACTTTCTATTAGTTTGAGTCAAGCTTTTGCTTTAAGAACACATCTCTTAATAACAAAGTAGTGTGTATGCATACAACAGCTTTGTTTAGGATGCAGGATAGGGACACTTAGGTAGAATTAAACAGTGAATAATAGGTAGTGGTCAAAGCAAAAAGGATTTGCTCGCAGCAAGTGTATTTTTAGCTCTGGAATAAGAAAGTATCACTACTGGTGTTCTCTGAAATACTTCTCAAAATATCAGCCCTTGCTTGTGAACATTTTCAAGACCTTGGTATTAAATTTTAAAATAAACTCCATTACCACCTTCTTTATGCATAAGCAACCTTTAAGAGCCCAAAGACTCTCCCATTCATTTTGCAGACACGTCTGGGTTCAAATTCAGCTGCTCTTTCTCTCTGACTTCACAAGCTGCTTCCCGTGAAGACAGTAACAACCCTGAGGAAATAACTGTATCTTCCAGCTAACCAACATACCTTATGGAAGTAATCTGCATTACTTTATGTATGACTGGAAAACAATTACTATTCAACCAAAATATTATCTGCTATTGGCCTTTTGTTTTGTGTTGGAATGGAAAGAGTATTCTCTCTGGGAATTCCTTTCTTAGGTCTCTAAGAACAGTGATTTTCACAGTGGGGTTTCTTCCTCTTTGCATCAGATCTCAAGAGAGAAGTGAGACTTTGATGACTTTATAATAGATATCTTTGCCAAAATCTCTACTCCTAGACGTCATTTAGGCTGTGGGCTCACCATCCCTGGAAGTGTTCCAGGCCAGGTTGGACGGGGCTTGGAGCAACTTTGGAGAGTGGAAGGTCTCTGCCCATGGCAGGGAGTGGAATAAGATGGGCTTTAAGGTCTCTCCCAACCCATTCCAGTCTGTGATTTTGTTTTATTGTGTCATGTTTGGAAAACAGACATTATAGACTATTGCAGCCATCTCTGCAACACTACTACTACTACTACTACTACTACTACTACTACACTAATACTAATACCACTACAACTAATATTTTGGAAAGTATATAGGTGATTGTGCAAGGCCTTTAGTGAGACAGGCACATATAGATCAGCCACTACAGTTAATTCCCAGATCAGCTGGAAACAAATCTCTTAAATTATGTTAAGTTCTAGTTAAGAATTACCTTGAGTTCCTGAAGCTGGTCAGGTTCATAGAGCTTTGGAGACAATGCTTGGGCAAGGAAAGCATCAAGTTCCTGTCGACGCAGTATGCGCACCCCCGGCCACTGTACCATATACCTGTGAGGGAAGCACACCTCAGTTAGTGGCTTCTTCATGGCTAAGTCAGAAATCACCAATGTAGATGTAGGACATGTGACAGGAGAGAAACATGCTGTGCCAGTGAAAAGAGGAGCTTTAAGATACCACTTTTTTTGCATACTAAGTAGCCTATAAGGAGAAAGAATGCTTTAGTGCTCAAAAGGCAAGATGAAATTCAATAGAATCAAAAGGCAAATTTACATTTATCATTCTCAAAAATGGCTTAAATTTTACCATGTGAAGATGCTAATGCTGGATTCTGAAAGAATTATATGCCAGTTGTCTTAAATAATTACCCCAAACATAAGAATCTCCCAATTCCTCTGACAGTTTTCAATCTGAAAATTAAACAGTGCAGGATTTTGGACCTTGTGACTTTTTCTTTGGAAAGCTGAAAGCTTTTGTTGTGCAACTTCACCCACAGAAGCCTCTGAGGTCCCAAAAGTTCTTTTTTTTACTGAGCTGAAGCCTTGAGTACACTAAGGGAAAACTAATTCAAATGATACAACCTCTTTGCAACACAAGATCTTTTCTGTCTTTCCATCAATCCTTTATAGACTGAAAAAGAACTACACACACGATTTTCTACAATGAAACCAAACCCTCTCTCCCAGTGACGCTGCAAATATGAATTAACACTTTCTAGAGATCCCAAGAGTAAAACCTCTCCTCCAAAAGGTCCTGATATCCCTGGAGGTGACACTAACCTCAGCACACAGCAGAGCACCATAAGATGAGTGGGCACATTAGTTGGGTTGAGCATTGCTGGTGTGTCTGATCGCATACAGGCCAGGAATGCCCTCATCCGTCGGTTCTTGTCTTCCACAGCTTTGCCAAGCCACAGCTTCTTCAGGTTTGGGCAGGTCCACTCCCTGAAGGCGAGGGCTTCCACCAGCTCAGGGGTCTGAGGAGATTTGCCTTTGTAAGCAGCCCATTCCTTAATTATCACTGGTGAAACTGCAGAATGCAACAGCAGAAAGAAATCAGCCTTAGTATTTCATATTCCAGCATTTATTTCAAACTTCATATGGAAGAGATTTTGATTCAAAAAGCATCCCTTTGAGACTGAAATAGTATGTTGGATTACACTGCCAAACCGGTAAACTTAAACCCTGCATGAAATACCTTTTAATTGTGATCACTTACAAATTAGGTGTTTACAGACATGCATACACTAGGAATGCCATGCTAATATTTTCAAATGAATATACAACACAGAGGAAATACACATATTTTTCTAAAACAAACAGCACAATTTCCACTGGAAGTGTTCAGTGCCAGGGTGGACAGGGCTTGGAGAAACCTGGTCTATTGGAATGTAGACCATGGCAGAGGGAAATAGACGGTGTTTAAGGTCCCTTCCAATCTAAACCATTCTGTGATTTTAACTTAAAAGTACAATCTTCCCCTTAAATATCTGTGTCATATCTCTGTGTGATCATACTGTCGTATTTGACAATACTTGTGTGTGATCAGAAACCTACAGCAATAAATAAAAATAGTACATAAACACAAATGTACTCCATAGGTGACCTATTAAGAACAATATGATCCTAGCAATTTTATTTGAATCATATTTAAACCTGCTATTATTACACTTGTCTGCAGCTGTTCAGCTATTGCAATTGAATGAGATTTCAAATACAGGCAGGTGTGGAGTTCTCCTCCCTAAAAATTACATGAAACATTACTTTACATAAGCCTTCCCACTTACTGCACTGCTTTCTATGAAGATGTTAGTGGCTTTGTGCCTAAGCTCCCTTTTATCTGCATCAGCAAGAGTACAGTTCACTCTACGTTGCTGCTAAATCATCTCCCTCCTTCTGTTTGAAGACAACCAGAACAACACAAGTTCAGGTCAAGACTGAGACATGATACCTTTGGCCTTAGAACAACCCCAAGCCTGACACAGTTCATAGCGTGCCTGCACCCTTCTAACTCTGAGCCAGTTATGCAGCGTGGAAAGGTTCAAGGAACTTGTTAGTGCAGGTTCGGGTTACAGCCTGGAGAGATTCCCTGAGGGAGCCCAGACCCGCTCTTTCTGCTAGAAATCCACTGGATACAGCCTGGGAAATGCATCCCACTGGTGCCAGCACAGGCCTGACAGCCACAAAGGCTCCTTCAGAAATGGGGCGGCAGCCTAATGTGTGATTCTGTAACCAGGGGCAGGCAAACCACGGCAGAGGTGATGGTCAGGATTGAAGAGAAAAACTCCTGAACACATCAAAAAGCTCTCCTGCTATTTGGGAATAAACTCAGCCTAGCATTACAGTTACTCTTCACAGAGCTCACGGCAATTTTACAAAGACCACAGGCAGCAATGCAAATAAACATTCTGATATATTTAGTTGGTCGCCTCACTATAAAATCATGTTCTATTTTGGTGGCTCCCAGGTTTTACACACCACTGCACTCTAAAGATGGGCTCTAACAGCCAGCAGAGCTACCCCGCCCTGGTGCACAGTTCATCTCTCTGGGTTTCTCTGCTTGCTTAGGCCCAGAACAGCAAACATAAATAAAAGTAAGTACTTCATGTGTGCTTTCAAACCCTTCTGTAATTGCTTTAGATATCAGAAGCAAAGCTGTACACACAACCATCACTTCCCCGATGTTCCTTTTACTTACATGAACACATAAAGACCTTAAGCTTAGAAGAAGGGAATGTTTTATGTCTATGTTTTCTACCTTATGTTTCAACATCCAAATATGGTTCAAAGCTTTTAATATGTGGAGAAGAACTTCCATGGCCCTGTGACATGAAGGCCCCAGGAAGAATACTTAAGCCTATTCTTCAGCCACATGCTACAAAGGTCACACTACAGGTGCACACTGCCTTCTACGCTGTGCTAAATAATAATAATATACAAGACCCTTAGAGTAGCTGGAGTGGAAAACAGACATTAAAGCCCTCTTCGTTCCATCTCCTGCTGTGGCTGGGCAACCTGTGCCGGGGCCTCACCACTCTCACAAGGAAGAATTTCTTTCCAATATTCTGTATCTGCCCTCTGCAAGCAACTCCCCTTGCTTGTTCTGCCACTCCAGGCCCTTGTCCAAAGTCTGTCAGCAGCTCTCTTGGAGCCCCCTCTAGGTACTGGAAAGGACTTTTAATTCCCCCTGAAGCCTTATCTTCTACAGGCTAGAGTCCTCCCAGAGTGTCTCCACAGCAGAAGTGTTCCAGCCCTCAGAACATCTTCATGGCCTTCTCTTGACTTGCTCCTGCAGGTCCATGCTCTGCGCTGAGGACACACAGCTGGGTACAGGTAACCATGCTTCTTGTGGAAAGATTTAACACAAAGATCAATCTAGTGGGCTGGAATACAGTTTCCTCTCTGAGTGATGGGGATGAGGAATTGAAGCTGAATCCATTAACAAGCAACGGTAGCACTGTCCACCCAAAACTAGCATTTAACCTAACAAATGAATCCAGGACTTGTCCACATCCACTTATTTCTCCAGGGCATTTCTTAAACTTTTGAAAAATCTCTACTGAGACTGCTGCCAAACTCACTGCATCCTCAGCTGCTAGAATCACAGAACGTATGGCACTTCCTCCCATGACTTCCACTGAGAAATGAGCAATGCCTACCCAATAAACTACATTGACTACAACTAGAACCAGCACATTCAGCCCTGTTACCATGGTGATTATACTGTTTTCATACCAAACCTCATCCTACTGCTCATCAGCACGTTTGAATACTCACAGAGGCCGGAGGCATCACACAATCTATGAACCTCTGCTTTCAACAGTGCCCTCCCAACATGCTAAAGTTAATCCAAGCAAAGAGGGTCAGCATCAACCTGCACAACAGTAACCTGCTTGATGAACACCTGAGGGCTCTGAACGCACCAGCCACAACACCCCAGCAGAGTTCTGGTTGCCAAGCACAGTTCCAGTACTTCTGGTCTTACTCTACAATCCTTCCTGACAGCACAGCTTGAGCTCAGCATGCTTGATTTTGCACAAGGGCTACTGCCCAAGAGACACGGCTTTCCTCTTGGCAGGGCTGGCACCAGCTGAGTACATCCGTGATGAGACCAGTGATGAGACCAGTACATCACAAGGTGGCCAGGCTTAAAATAACAAACCTTGGGATACAAACAGGAGCTCTAACAGCTTGTGCAAGTGTGCCTTTTGCCACTGAGCAGAAAGAGCAGATGGTTTCACTACACACATGTATTTATCAGGACACAGAAATAACCTGGTTCAGAGCTTGATACACAGAGCAAGAGAGACCCTTGGTTTTCACCCCCTGTGAGGAAAGGGGTAGCAGAGCTTTTGTGTACAAAGCACAAAGTCTGGTCAGCACCATGCCTTTGGCAGCCAAACACAATCAGGCACTCTGCGACCCAGCATCTCCTGTCCCCTGGGAGCAGAGATGAGGCCACGTACAGCAAAGGCATCAGTTAGAATCCCACTGATTGCTGTTTCTGTTGTTTCTCACTTTTAAACTTCATACAAAAAATAATGATTTAAAAGACAAGATGCCATCCATTTAATGAAAGATTCATTATCTTGCTGTCTATATATTTAGTAATAATCCTGATGTTGTCAGTTTCTTGTGCATTTTTCCCAGCTTCCCATAATTCCCTCACATGCAATATACTTGCCAATTATTCAGGCACTATTATTAAGTTGCCAGCGTTTGCTTTGTACAACAAAGATGACAGAATTTTAGATATTAATATTCATTACCTCTCTACATAAATCTTAAGGATCATTTACATTTCTTTGGAAACTAATTTCTTAATTTTCTTAACATATCTTAATTCCTAGATTTTCTCCTAATTGTCTTCATTACTGCGTTTCATAACTCATTTTTGAGAGCAGCAAAATAATTTAGACACTGGACAAGAATGAGCATCACTAGTTCATTATAGCCTAGGTGCTCCAAAACATTAGAAAAGGCTAATCAGTGCTTCAGACACTGTTCTTTTCTTACATCTTGCACAAACTGCCCAAGCTTTGCTACTCTGTAAGAGAGCCAACCAAAATAAAGGTGTTCCTGCCCCAGAGCCCTTTCACACCCCACTTGCACAGCAGCCCAAATCTATCTTTACTGACACTGCCAGCTTTGCAGCGAAGCAAGGAACTTTTGGGCATATCTTCAAATTGGTTTTTGCTTTTTCAAGAACTTGGTCAGTCCTAAGCTGAAGTAGGTCAGTAGCTGAATGCGTCCTGCAGCAAGATTTGCCAGAGCTCCTGTAACTAAACCAAGTCAGCAGCAGTGTGCTTACCCTCCACTGAGAATAAACTCTGGAAAGCAGGATAAATGAAGAGAAAATAGAGATTATATAGGCTTCCCCAGTAGCCTACAGAGAAAATTAACCTGAAGCAGACCTCCAGCACTCAGCCACTTCACGAAAAAAAAGGCTGTAGTACACTTTTCAGGACAGAATTCTCATGACGATAAATGATGATTGCAAATAAAATCACTGTTTTAATCCTGAAATGACCTTGTAACCTGAAATACCACTATATTGTGTGAATTTTAAGAAGTTGTGAGTAGGTGTACTGAGGTATTATTCAAGGGTAAATACCGATTTCCACAAAGCAACTGGCAAAGATAAACAGTTTTTCGAACATCATTGGAAGATCATCTTCACTACAAACGTACAGAAACATTTCACAATCACAAATGGAAAGAGCAAAGGGAATTAATATAAAGTTTACAACTGATACTTATTTTTATCCTTTTACACATGAAGCCTGTGAATGATGATTTCATACATTTTGAATATCTGATTCTTAAATTTAGCATAGTGACAGCAGACTCCTACATTTAAATACTTGTGCTGCTGCTGCCATGCACTGAATGCTTTGCAGTAGCAGTTATAAAGGTTACAGGAATGCTAAAGTTCAGTCATTTCCTTGTATGCCTTCATTATAGCAAAAACACTCTAGAATGAGAACTGGAATGACAGTAATTCCTGGAAACTGAAGACTTAAAAAGACAAGTTTGAGATTAATGAGAAGATTAACATCCATATCTCTGAACAAGCCAAAGGATCTTCTGACAAGGCTGTTTGCAAAACATTAGTCTGTCCTCACCCAGGTCTACCTCGGGTTACATTACACCCTGATTTCTGTGGGGTTTAAACTTGGTTTCTATATGCCAATATGTGAAGGACACAAGATGCTTGCAAATTTCCCTGAGATACCTTCAGGGACACATTCAGGGAGCCAGGGCAAGTTAACCTGCACACCTCTCATTTTTGAAAAAAGCAGGTAGATTTGTATGTATGTGCAGAGAATAGAAGTTCCCTAAAATTCAGTTCTGCCATACACAAAAATGACATCACAAGCTGACATCACTCACTGCAGGTCTGGCAGCAGCATAAGCAGGTTCAAAACCAAACCTCAGAGCTTGCTGAGAAATGGCAACATTTATAGTTCTTAAACTACAAAAGGAAATAAAATTTCAGATTAACAACATCTTTTTCTCTTCTCCACAGCATCAAATAGGCCTAAAATTCCTCTGGCATCAGCTACACTGATTGGATCTTAGCAACAATTCCCGTTCACATCATGGTACAAGTGGCTTTGAAACCACAGCAAAGGGGAAGAGGAACGAAGCACGAGTTTTGCAGTACGTACATTCTGGTGGAAGTCTGTTCTTTCTAAAAGCAAGCCTTTCAGTTTTCTTTCTGCTCTCTGCCAAACTAAACAGGACTCCGTAAACATACTGACGCACTGGCCTATACAGGAGAGCAGCAGGAGGCAAGTCTTTGTTGGCTTCATCTTCTATAGAGACGGCAATTTTGATTTCACCCTTCGGCATGAAAGAAAGCAGAGAAACATGACATGTTACAGTGAACAAAAAGCATTCAGGTATGCACAGGAACCCAATCCACCCCTAATACACATCAGCTAGTCAAGACAAACATGACTCAGTAGTAAAGTGGATCTCAGCTCAGGGAAGGATTAGCCCAACCTGCTTAATTTCCTCCAGGTTCTTTTGCTTTCCTCTTTCCCTTCTCCATCACACACATTTGTCTGGACTAGCTACATGTGAGGATTAACTAAATATTGCTCTTTTAATACAGGCACTTGGAAAAATAGTACACATGGAAATAGAGCAATGTGCTTTTAGACAGCCAAAGGAAATTTGAAGCTGATCTAGATTTCAGGTAGTTATTTTAAAAAATATTCATGCTGTCTAAAAACACCAGTCTGACTTTTTGCTGCAGGATTTGAAATGGTATTGGGGACTCACTGTAAACAATGCATGAGCATACCTGGACAAAACCCACCTAACTGGGAATTACTCCAATAAGACTGGGTTTAAATACACATATGTAAACATCTAGCATTTTATACCCTTTAAGAAAAAAAGCATGAAATAACCTTCCAACATTTTCTCTCAAAACAGCAACACTGTTTTCTATAACTGCACATCCAAACATGTTAAGATATTTTTAGAAAACGACTGACTGCACTGCCCCCAAAAATCAACCTATATTTTTAACACTGACAAGAAAACACTTCATTGTGCTACTTTCTCTTAAAAAAAACTCCTATTTAAACTATCCTGGAAATGAATCCTGAAGGTGACATCCTGAAGTGATTACATTAGGATATTGTCAGGTTTAACTTGGACAACACTACCTTAGGTGTAAAGTTACGTCTCAGAGGTCTCTCTCTATAACAGCAACATAACCTGGAACATATTCCCATTTCTAAAGAATCCCCACAATTCCACCACAGTTCTGCACTAGGGCCACAGAGACCCCCCTGCAGCTCCAGGCTGAGCCAGACGGGCTGGAAAGGGCCCAGCAGGAAAGGCCCTGGGAGTGCTGGTGGCAGTGGCTGAACAGAAGCCCAGGTGGGCAACAAGGACCAGGGCACCTTGGCCTGTTCCAGCCCTGGTGTGGCAGCAGGACCAGGGCAGTGCCAATCCCCTGTGCTGGGCACTGCTGAGGCCCCACCTTGAATCCTGGAGTCAGTTTTGAGCCACTCACAACAAGAAAGAGCTTGAGGGTCTGGAGTGTGCCCAGAACAGAGCTGGGGAAGGGGCTGAGGGAGCTGGGAAAGGGGCTCAGCCTGGAGAAAAGGAGGCTTGGGAGGGACCTTCTGGCTCTGCAGAACTCCCTGACAGGAGAGTGGACCCAGAAGTGGTTGGGTTCTGCTTCCAGGAACAAAGGACAGGACAAAGGAAATGGTAGCAGTGGTGGAGTCCAGATCCTTGAAGGGATTCAAAAGCCATGTAGATGTGGCACTTGGGGACACGGTTCAGTGGTGGCCTTGGCAGTGCTGGGTTAACAGTTGTACTCAATGATCTTAAAGATCTTTTCTAACCTAAATGATTCTGTGATTAAACATCAAGTAGTATTTAAACATGCTAAGCGTATTTGGCTTTGCAAAGTGTGAAACAGAACTGGCATCAATGGTCTTCACAGACCTTTTGATTCTTCTTCACTTGTCTTCGACAAAAAAGTATAAGAACACGACAGCAACATGAGCAGTGGTACTGAAACAAATGGGAAATAGGAAATCCAAACTTCAACCTTGATGCAGTAACTTTTAGTTTGATGGGTTTCAGATCTGCCAGTGGTCCTTATTGTCCTGAAGAGGATTTTTAAAGTGAATAAAGGTTAACAGGCATGGGGACAGTGCCATTTTGCTAGCTGCTGGTACAAAAGGGATTTCTTAGAGCTGCTGTGTTTCTCTCGGGGTCAGCTATAAGTAATGGGAGGGATCAGATTGAGAGAGAAAACAATCTCAGTACTTCTGAACACTGAAAATAGAAAAGACTTAGCACAGACACCAAAGAACATACACAGGAATTTTTAGATGAAAATGGACTCTGCACAAACACATGTACACAGCCATATACACCCATGCATAGAGATATATACAAATAACTGCAAATAGTTGGGAAAAAATAATTGATTTTGTAAACAAACACTTCTAATTATAGTCATCTCATATTTACTGGAACAACGCACCGTATCAGTGGTTAGAAAACAGGGGGGAAACTGTTTCAAATTACTAAAAAGGGACTAGAAGTTAGAGCATTATAAAGGATGGAAAAATCTGATACTCTTTAGCCAGAAATGCCAGGGCAATTATCTTTACAGAATCATTATCTCACAGTATCTCATTTTAAAATGTCATACCTTGGTCAGGACATGAAAGATGTAGGGATACATTAAACCCTTCTTGTGCCTGTGCTCTGCCACTCGTAATACTTCAGGTGCTACCGGAGGTAATGGAGGGGTGGTAATATCCATGTGGTTTCTGGTGGGCATGGACAACAGGCACGGGATTTGTGGATTACTGGTTTGATTCCCTTTGACATCAGCTGCCTGACTTCCTGAAGAAGCACTAGAGGAACCTTCTGCCTGCAACAGAACATACAAAAGAAAATGCTTTGGATGTGTCCAGAAACATACCAGGAGATTAGCCAAGAGAAACAGCAAACTTCCACCCTCATCCCCAATGAAAATAGTAAATCTTGACATCATGCTGTTGCAGTGTGCAGAATACATTATCCAAAGCTGGCTGCAAGGTTTTCAGGAAACCTTCAGGCATTGTTTGCTACTAGAACCAAATTACTATTAAGAAAATTAATACTATGATAAAACTTTTAACTTATTAACAGCAACAGAAATTACTATTTTCTAAACAATTTAACTGCGTAATGTGGAAGTGGACTGATGGCCTTATGACCTGTGAATGGCCTCTTAACTCAGTATTTCCAAGATACTCCCAACTCAGTGTGCTAACTGACAGAAACATAGTTCGTAATTTTTCTAGACTTCCATAAACATAGCCCTTCTAGCTTGCAATTCTAGACAAAACAGGGAAACTTACATGGTTCAATTAAATAACATGTAAAATACATAGTGTCCAAACTCAAAAGCCTGGTAAATGTTGTTGGGTTTTTTGGCTGTTTGGGCTTTTTTTTACATAAAAGCTCTTGGAGAAGACTGTAAAAGAAAATGGTGAAGTTTTCTGACTGGAAGACTAAAGTGGCATTCTAATCCAGTTCTAGAAATGCAGTTCATAAACTTATAGGAAATACATGATGCATAAAAATATACTGTAAACCTCACAGCCTTTATAAGGATTTTATGTTGATTTCTCACAGATACAACCAAAAAACATTTAGAGTTCACTCCTAAAATCCTGATCTTCAAAACCAAAAGCTGGTTTTAGCTTTAGAGGTCATATTAGCTTCATGCTTATAAATTATTACAGCAATAGTAAAAACTTCTGAGAGCAAAATTTGGTCACTTGAGGATACATCATGCATGAGCATTTTCACAATATGAGTGAAGAAGTTCACATGCTTCCTAAGACTTGAAAAACAAAGCTGAAACGGAAATGGCCAAAGCATGAAATCCCACAGAACACACAACATAAAAAATAGGCCCAAACAAGCTCAGGTGGTTCACTTCAGACCCATGAAAAATACAAACCTGAATGCAAACAACAAAAAACCCCACACAACTTCCATAAGTCTTCTACAAAAAGGTGTAGGTAGCAAAAAGAGGTACTAGCAAAATATCAAATGGCAACCTTCTTTTCAGATGACACTTTAATCACACAAAGAGGATGTTAATGAAAGACTGTATTTTAGTTGGTAATATAGACTTCATTTGAGTTATAAAAATATATAGACAAAATGGTTAAAACCTGTAAACCAGAACACTTCCAAAACATGCTAATACCAAATGCTTTTATATCACAGCTTTACTAAATCTGTGTTATAGTATCAAATATTTCTATATCAGGTTAAAGACTTTTTTCCCTGTCTTCTACTACCCCAACAACTGTAAGTCAGCAATACTGACCCACAGCAAGAAGTTTACAGAACTATCAATTACTGGGGGCACTCAGGGAAGAAGACAACAAGTCCCACATGACAGCAATGCTTTCCCTGACTGCAGTACCCAGGCTCTTCTGGCATCTGTTCCAGAAATACTCCAACACCTAAGCTGAGGAAACAGTTAAAAGGTGATTCTTTTCTTCAGAAATTTGCATCCAGCCAAATGAGAAGAGCTTACCTTTGTCATGTAGAATCACACTGTGAGATAATGGCAAGGAACTTTGACATTTAAGTCCAGTGAAAGGGGTGTCAAGACTTCTGCTACCTGCCTGATCTATGCTGGATTTTCAGCACTTTACTTCAAAAATTCACACAGCTCACTCAATTGAAATCTTCACAGAATCACAGATTGGAAGGGACCTTTGAGACCATCTTGTTTTCTCATCATCTTCTTCTTCTTCTCATCATCTACTCCTGCCATGGGCAGGGACACCTTCCACTATCCCAGGTTGCTCCAAGCCCTATCCAACCTGGCCTTGGACACTTCCAGGGTTGGGAACTTCCAGCTCTGCGCAACTCCTTCGGGAAGTACTACCTCTTTTCTCAATCATTAATGTTCACCTCTCCCGGAAAAGAGTTAATTGACAGAATGTACTCACAATCCTTCCTGTTGTGCTCAAAAGATACTTCTGCCTTCTCCTGCTACTGAGGGCTGACAAAGTAGTTCGATAATAAAAAACAAACAGGCAATTAAGTTCAGGAGCACTACTACATTAAACTGGCTATATTTAAGTCAGCCTGTGCATACATCTCTTGGAAAGTTTAGAGAGTGCTCTTACAGCTCTGGCTCATTGTGGGGGCTGTCTCCAGGAAAGGCCAGGCTCAGGGCTGGGGGACCCACAGGGCTGTACACACAGCCCGGCCCAGCAGAGAAGAAAGGAATGTAATAGGTCAAACTAGCATTTGCATACGGTGACTAATATCGTACAGGCATAGTCTGCAGAAATAATAACTGCTGATGGATGAAATCATCCACTTGATGTTTTAGGCACAAAAGCCCAAGTTTACTGGAATTCCTACGCCAAAAGCACAGGGAAAATGTTCTGTTCATTCACAGTGTAGCTAACTCAAGATCAGGGTGTTTTGACAGTTAATAGCTGGTGTACAGCTCCACCATCATGGCACAGAGACATTAAGTGTAAATGCTTTGAATGTTCTTTCCAAACACACATCAAACTTGGAATAGAGACCATAAGGTTCTTGATTTGAATGTGGTTTGAAATCTCAAATTTAATCATGATAAACCTTTATCAAGGGCGTATCTAGCTAAGCAGCAACACTAACAGGCCCCATGGAGCTACTTTAGCAAGTATTATGTGAAATTCCTGCCATGCAGTTATAAAGGACATTTAACTCCTCAGCTGAGCTCTAATACACCGACAGTGGCCTGTGGCTAACACTGATGGCATCAGAGCTGTGCTTACTGCACTGCGGGTTACAGGAATAGACTCTGACTTTACGGACACTCACACTGTCACACTCCTTCCTAAAAATCCAAAGTGCACTACTGGAAACCTAGAGAGCAACATCTGAGGGTGAGATTGTTGGCTAAGGGCCAAACAAGGTTATTGATTTTTTCCTGGTTTGTATCTAGTATTTTCTAAAACATCTTATTTCATGTTTGTTTTTATGTATATGCTATAATGTCCTTGGAAAACTTCCTCCTGTACTCCGAAGTTGTTGTTTCTTAATTCACAAAGTGTACAGGTTTGCATTAAATACTATGCATCAATAATGAAAATCCTCCTCCGAGTTTGCAGTAAAGTTTTAACACAAAGTAATAAAATGTGATGTCTGGAATTTAAGGAAATACCTTTGTCTGGTCTCCCAGCTCTCCACGCGTTTGACCTTCTGACTGGGTTCCTGGTTTTTCCCAGCCTATTTTGTTCCCACTGACATGGCTGAAGGACAACAGAAAGAAAAACATAATACTAACATGCAGTTTGAGGAGACAGCGAAATAAATCCTTAGTGTCTGTGACTGGAAGTTTTGGGCAAGATATTCTGATTTTAAGGGATGCTTTGTATTAAAAATGTCCATTCGCAGGAGTCTTGAAAAAAATTTCTGACATTCACATTACATTATGCCCAAATTTAGGATGTGCAAACACTACAAGTTCAGTGAAGTCCCACAGATTTTAGCTTCTGAAATTTTAATGAATTATACTGTGAAGCAGGAATATTTTTTAAACAAAGTAAAGCACTGGAAGGCTTTATGATATTTACCAAAACCTCACTCTTCCAATAAAACAAAAGGGCAGAAGAAGAAAAACACTCAACACTATTTGGTTTTGGATTCCTGCTTAAGGAACAAGGCGATGAGATTGAACCATGCACATTATCTGCAGTCACAGTAACCCAAAACTATCTTTTTAAGGTCTATCATATCACTAATTTGCAGATTTCTGCAAAGTCCAGCTCTGCCAGGAGTTGGGCTTCAATGATCCTCGTGGGTCCCTTTCAGCTCAGGGTACTCTATGATTGATTCTATACAGTGATTCTTACTTCCAGGATACAGGTCAACAATTTTGAAAGTAAATTTATTTTAACAGAAGCTGAGTAAGAGAACATCCTCATGAGAAACTTACTTCACTGCACCCCCATTGCCTTCATCATTGTCAGAAGATGAAGATGTAGAAGAGGCAGGAAAATAGGTTGAATCCACATGATTAGGGCTCCCGCTCTGGGTCGGATTTATTGGAGAAGACCGTTCATACAATGGTGTGTGTTTTCCTTCATGAGGAATGTTACTGTAATTGTTCTGCTCAGACAGACTTTTGCCACCTGTTTCCAAGGTGATGGCTGGCTCAGAGAGGCTGTACGGGTATGGACCCTGGCCTTGGGCCCCACCCTGACTGGACATCTGCTGGGCCTAAAAGAAAGGGATCTCTATTGAGTAAAGGCAAATAAGGCTTTGCTTTTAAAACAAAACACATTCTTTAATCAAGTGGCCTTTTCCAAACGTAGGTGTCAAAACTCAGCCATCTTTAGTAGCCACAAAAACTGATGCACCAGTCTGTAGCATCACTTTAATTCAGGATTTAAAATTCAGTCAGTGACTGCCCACACTGAAAAAGCTGGCTACACCTTTCCCACCTGGATTCCAGTTTGCTGAGCACAACAGGCCTCTCCCAAGAAGCAGGACAGAAGCTGTACCTACCACAGGTTTTGACTGTAGTGAAGTCTGTGGAATGTTAAGCATCTGAGAAGGAACATATGGTGGCACTATCCCAGGCATACCAAACTGATTCGGTCTGGCTGCTGTATTGCAGGGGAGAAGGGGAAAAGAGAAGGAAAACAAAAATGAAAAAAACCAAGCACTCATGAAAACACTCGTATTTGACACACACATTACCTGTTTGTCCTTTCGCTGTTTTACTTACTCCTAGCATTTTTACTCCTAGCATTACTGTTTTCTCCTATGCCTTTAAGTCGGTTTTATTCATTTCTACCTTTCAATAAAAATACTTTGTAGCTTGTGAAGTGTATTTCATGTGTCTCACCTTCCTTCAGTCTTTGTATCTCTCATTGCTGCACATTCCTATTCTATCTGGGAATCAAAGGCAACTTACAAATTAAAAAAAACCCAAGAGATGTCATAATGGAGATGCTGCCAACGTCACGCAGATACAGAATGCTGGCATTTTGTCATTTGAATATTTGACATAGAGTAGCCTCTAAACCCTTTAATGCAGGCCTTTGGATGTAAACAAAGACACCCCACACCCTCAAAAAGAGCAGGAAAAATCTGTGTCAGTGTACCAATATGGTAACTGAAGACCTTTGGAAAATTTCAGCAAAAGTGACATTTTAGTGTTAAGATTGGGGCATGAGTAGGAAATCCTGTCATCACACATTTTAATTTTTAAGCCTTGAGAATAATCTGCAACACCGCAACAATGTGTGGCTGCAATTTGAGCAGGTTTGTTATGACATCAAAACATCAAAGACTACAAAGGGATTTCTAAAACATGACAGCAAGGCCAGTGAGAAACAGTAAATATGTTTTAATGACTAGAAATAGCAACTGTCCTAATGAATGGGAGTGGACATCACACTTCAGTTGTTCACAGTATCATTCTCTCAAGAGTCCCAATACCAGAATGGATGCTGCAATAGCCAAGAAGAAAAGTAATCCAGGTTGTTCTCTTTTTTGTTCTCACAGGTCAGTGAGAATTGCCAGAAGATATAAACACTTTTGTAAGATGCTGCCATCAATACCATTTCTGATTTAGAGTTACCCCAGGTTTTAGTTAAAACGAAAAGTTGCTGTCATTACTTACCTAGGTAATGTGGTGGATGAAATGGCATAGGTTTATTAGTTGCCGAGTAATAAGCAACTGCTCTCTTAAACCGAGTAACTTTGTCATCTGTTCTAGACTAAAATAATAATAATAAAAAAAAAAAGGATCTGTCAGAAGCACATCCAGGTTTGTCACCTGTAGGTCAGCATAGGGCTGTACAGTAGTTAATGCACACCATATCTCAGGATTAATGCCTATGGACCCTCCAGGGTTGCAGCACTGCTCCAGTACAAGAGATGTTATATCAACCCATGTAAGGTAAAGTTTAAACATTCAGTCTTCATGTACAGCTGATTCTCAAAGGCAGTGCAAACAGCCAGGCTACAAACCCCTCTGGTTATCAAGAATTTAAAGCACTGAGGGTAAACACAGTATTTTCACCGTCAGAAAGCACAGAACATGAAACTAGGACAGCTGAGTCACTGCAAATACCAACGGATTCCTATTATCAACTGATCAAATCACTATTTTATCAAGTACAATTCTTCAACACAAATGTACAGCAAAACTGATTAACAAAAAGAAAACAAGACAATATTTGGCTTTATACCTTACCTGCGAATGCTGAAAAACATCTTTTGCTATGGCATCCAAATCAGTGGTGTCCTGAATGTTGCGGACGTAGTCAGCTACAGCTTTGATCACTACGTCACACGGCGGTAAAACTAACTGGTGAGCACGTACCTGTGAGCAAACACAGCAGGTGAGCAGAGAATGGGGCGCACAGCTGAATCCCTCTCTACTGACAGTATCTGCAACAAATTTCCTGTTCCCACATGTACTGTCTACTTCTGGGCCTTGCTCTTTGTTTTTAAGACTTCACCTTAAACAGTGACTCACACAATTGCAATGTATTTATATATATATATGTGAAATCTCACCTCTATGTAAATCTGCTGGTTAAGTATCAGCTCCAACAACAAACAAGGTCAACAATGCTGATTCTTTCACTGCTTTTAGTTGCACATTTCCTCCAGTAGAAAATTCTTCATCTAATTCATCATATACCATAATCTTCATCATACATTCATATACATATGCCAGGAAATATTTTGACACCGTTTATTTTCTGAGTGTGAAGTGATAGCAGAATTGATGAAAAAGACCCATTGGAAACCCAGGACTTCCACCTCAGCATTCAGTTGGTTACTCCTGAAAATAAATTATGACTTGGCCTATGATTATGGGAATGGCTGCTCCTATGTGCCCTGCGTAATCCTACGTGTGGAACAGAAACTTCAGGCCAAGGAACCATCCTGGACCTCTGTAGAATTCCAGGCAGGGAACAGTGCCACCAGCTGGGTCTGAAGAACTCCTCAACCATCATCAGCTTCTACTCCCATCCCAACTGCTGCACAGGCTCATAGGGCCAGGAACCAAGTCTCCAAACACATCCTACCTCTATTCTAGAGGAAGCTTGAGCAATTTCTAAGAATTCTGCCTGAAACCTCTGCACAATTCTGAAGCACTCTGCCTGGGCCTATAGGGGCAGCTAGGTTTTGATTTTAACATCTTTTAATCTGTCTGCTTACAAAATTCAGTGATTCAGAACCTGAGATCACTATTATGATTTAACAGCTCTATTTTTAGGATACAAAAAAAATATTGAAAAATCTTTGTGTCCTTACTGCATTCTACACAGAGCGTACTAGAAAATGGTGCAATTCAGTCTTGTCAGAAACATTTATTCAAAATTCTGATTATTACTTCATGAGTTTTATCTTTCCAAATTTAAAACCCACACCACAACCCCTTTTTATTTTATATGGGGTCTACCATATGTGATTATTTTCTTGACTGCCCTTATCTGATCTACTTACGATGTGGTTTCTTACACTGCCCTTTCCGTATTTAGAACATGGAATTTTTGCCAGATACCCATTTTTATTAATTTCCTTCTCCTAATGTCTACTTTTCACAAATGTCAGAACATTCGTTCTATATTTGGTCATTCTCTAACAGAGATGAGCTCTGTATTTTATAAGCCTAAATTCAACATAGAAACAGAATGGTTAAGGGACCTTAAAGCCTATCCAGTTCCACCCACTGCAATGGCCAGGGACCTTCCACTACCCAGGTGGGTCCAAGTCGCACACGGCCTGGCCTTGGACACTTCCAGGGATCCAGGGGCAGCCACGGCTCCTCTGGGAACCCTGTGCTAGGCCCTCACCCCCTCACAGGGAAGAATTTCCTCTTAAAAAGTAACCTAAACCTGCCCTCCCCTTCAGGTTAAGTAAGACCACTCCCTCCATGTTCTGTCAGTCCATGCCCTTGTGAAAAGTGAACAGTTAAGAACAGTTTTGTTTAGTGTAGTCAGGGGTAGGGTAATTACTTCTATCTCAGATACTAAAATCTAAGTTTACACTAGTGTACTCTCTGAACATAGACAGCAAAACTAAATATAGATCACACTCACGTGTAAGCTTAGAGTCACAAATATTGGTGATGAAATTTGGCCCACATTTTGCCAGAAGAAGGAAGAGATTTTCTTCTCCCTGGTAATCCAAGTCAGTTGCTGAACACCTCCCGTTTTCCTCGTATGTGTAACAACTACCCAACTCTAAAACAGCTGAATCATTCCATGGCTGTGTCATGCTGGATATGCTCTCTGCAGAGCCCTTGCAGAAACCCTGCACTGCTCCCTGAGTGTTCCTGCAATCTCTGCTTGGAAACACAGTGGATGACAGGAGTAAGCAATCTCCCATCAATTTACGTGATCTCCATGATGGCAATATTGAATAAACCATACAAAGCTGGCATCACGAGAAGACATTCCATCACTCTGGCACTAATAGCCAGCTCAGGCCCTGAAAGTTTGAAGCCCAAGTGAGGCCTATCAAAGGCTCACTTTGCATATTGCTCCCATTTAGCTGCCTGTAAATGGCCTCAAGATCTCACTAGAGTATATTCTTAAATCTTGAAGTGAGACCTTCTGGAAGTATGTTTTACAGATCTAGAGACATTTCACATATTAGACTTTCTTCTGTTTCAAAGACGTCCAGTGCAGATGAGAGAACATCCTCAAAACCTAAGAGTATCATGACCTATGCTACACAGAAGTCTGAAATGAAAATGGTGAAATAAGATGCACTTCCCTGATAATAAAGAATAAAATATCTTTCTATTAATTTCAGAACCTTCCAGAAATCCAAAATTGTAGATTTTGTACTGAATCATAAAGAACGTTTCTAGTCGTGAGTGCATTAAAATACAGCCTAAGTCTTATTGCATATTAGGGATAGGAAAAATTTGGACTTGCAGGAAGTTACAGAGCATGTGTTGGTGGTTCAAACTTACTTTTAGTGTCACACAAAGCATTTTAGAGCAAAAGCAGCAGCATGTTTTACCAATTTCTTATTAGAAGATACTTTTCTCTCTTATCCTCTAGAGAAACACTTCAGACAAGCAACAACACAGAAAATCAATTTTGGAAGGCAAACATGGTCCCATACTTGCAGACAATCAGGTTGGAGAGCTTGCACCTGAGAAGGACACAGTTTCTTTGCTAGTTGTAAAAAGATTCCTTCAGTTTTCGACAGAGCATCAACAAAACTCAGAAGTCACTTATTTGTGCACTCTGAAAAGACTAAGTGGGGAAAGACAATGAATTCTATAGTCGTATTTGTCAAAACGAGAGGCAGAGTAACGTTACAAACATAGAAACAGCAAGATAAAAACATCTTGAGTTTGACAAAATGAACTTGCAAAAATGCTTTTTTAGAAGAGAACAGACTCACATAAGCACAACTTCACGAGATGATCAGGATAGTGTAGAAGGTACCTAAGCTACACTTGGGAGAAACTCCCCAACTCTGGGAACACCCCAGCTGCCCATGTCTTCAGGAAGCAAAGCCTGCAGAGACTAATCAACACCACATTTACTGCTTTGCCTGCTGGAAACAGATAATTGCTTCAGTTTCATTTTCAAGCCATTAAAAGAGACCCTGAAAATTCAGTTGCTGTGAGGCAAGAAAAAGGGAGCATCTTTTTTCCACTGGTGAGTGAAAAGGCTGAAGATATGAAGAGGAACACCAATTATGTCAGAAAGAAAAGGAGAGAGCAGAAGCACACGCCAAAGATGTGATACAGACTGACTTCACTGAGACCTGTGGAACAGCCCAGCATAGAACCTCCCAACCTGAGGGCTGGGCTGCCATCCAGAACTTCCTGACAAGCCACAGGGATGAGCCAACAGGAGCCTTCAGAAATTCTATAGCTATAGAAGTGAAGTCTTGCACCTGGACAGGAATAGCCCCTGGCTACTCCACAGGCTGCAGGTGTGCCAAAAGGGACCTGGGGATGGAAGATGCAGCAGACTGAACAGGAGCCAGGGGGTGCCCCCTGGGCTGTGCAGCAGGAGCACAGCCGGCAGGGATCCCACTTCTCAGTGCACAGCAGATCCACTCCAGAGCACTGCACTCTGTCTGGGGCTCCAGCTGCGTGTCGGAACAGTTGAGCTGGTTCTGCAGGCCATCCAGCTTGTCAAAGTCAGAAGCAATTGCCCTGGAGAGAAAGGGCTGAGGGAAAGGGCTTATCCAGAGTGGCAAAGGCAAGGCTTTGCAAATATAGCCTTCCACTACCCACAGAAAGGTAAATGAGCACAGAGAGCCAAGCTCTCACAGCACTGCGTTGTGCAAGAGCAAAAGACACCAGACATAGCCTGAAACAAGAAGGGCTCAGACTGCACACAAAGCAAAGCATCTTCACCGTCGGGACCATCAAACCACACGGCAGGCTGCCCAGACAGGCTGTGCAGTCTCCAGCCCTGGAGATTTTCAAGACCAGTCTATGCAGTGCCCTGAGCAATCTGCTCTGACCTCAAGTTGACCACACTTTTCACAGGAAGCTGTACTAGATGACTTCCTGAGGTCCTTTCTGACCTGCATTATGATGATCCTTAGCATCAAAAAACCCCACGAACAACAAGGCACTTACTTGAAGTATATCTTAATAGTGTCACCTTTGTCACCTGAGCAGCAGCAAATTACCTAAGCACTTACTTCATATATTAGTCTCCCTCTGGCAAACACCCTCAGAAGTCAACAGAGTAAGACAGGAATTTCCTAGAGAGATTCAGAGAAGAAGCCTAATCTGCACATTCTGGATTGCTTTCTAGAAGCATCTCTGCCTCTCCACTGAAATGGAACAACCAAGGAGATAGAGTTTCCCTACACACTCTTATTTATAAAGGGAGACTGCATTAAGCTTTGTTTCTAAGGTTACCTTGTGAATGAAGAGTCAGCATTTATTCAGTGGTCTGTGCTCCCAAACAGGCACCAATTCCTTCCAGAGGTAAGAAACTGCCCTCCCAAACTCATTCTGACAGTATTACACATTGATCTTGAAGCTCTATACTGTAACCAGCTTTTCCAAAATAAGAACCAAATTGTCTTTGTCTTAAAGATAAATCCCAAGGCACACAAACAAAATGCAGGATAATGCTGGTTTACAAGCAAGGTCCAGCAATCAGATGATTTCTCAGGAGTTCTATCAAACTCTTCTTGTTTGGGTAGTCATTTCAGTGAAATCTGCTCTCAGGCAGGTGACAGGACTCAAGTGCAGGTCTGCACTCTTATGAGATTTTTCCACAGGGACATCTGGACAGATGAGATCCTGACTCAGAAAAGGTCATAGAGCTGGCTTTTGATTCTTTCTCCCTGCTGCAGCAACAGAAATTCATATCTCTTCTTTTAAATTTGGCCATGGAATCTTCCCAGTTCTACTGAGCTGATGCTAATTGATGGTGTCTCCTGAAAGGCTTTTCAACCAGCACATAGAGACACTGTCCTGACTCTCAGGTTCATTTCCTTCCAGATTTTAGGTACGGATTCTTCAGTCAGGTTTTCCATTTTCCTCCCACCTTCCCATTTCTACTCAGCTGTTCCTGGATGAACACCCCTCCAATTAAAACAGAGGCAGGGGTTTCTCTGGTTTGTTTTTTTCCCCTCCCCATGGTGACTCCAGGGGAGACCCAGCAATTTCCACCAGCAAAGCTGGTAGTTTCTTTTTTAAGTTACCCTTTTTCACTGGTGAACTGGCAAAGCTTCTCCTGAAGGAAAAGTATCTACTTTGTGACAGCATAATAAAAGATCGAAATATAATGGAAATAAATTGTAGTTTATTAACTGTCACAATTCTCTCTGAAAAGCAACAAATCCAGCCACTGGAACAAAATCTGTCAGCTTTGATGCTCAAGACCATACTGTTCTAAAGACAAAAGATTAAAACCTTTACACGATGAGGAAAAGCTTTCTAAATTCTGAGGTGAAAGATGTGTGGGATTAAAGCCCTTAGAGAGCATGAAGAACACTCTGACTCCTTTAGTTGTGACTCTAAATAGACATAACAAAGCAAAGTTTGTAAGCACAGCCCAGGAAGGACATCCTGGGGAAACACAACAACTTCCCCCCATTTCTAGGTTTCATGAAGGCTTGTGCTCTTTGGGACTGTTCTGAAACTACTCCTTGCATAGAAATGGTTTTTTAGCGTTTTTTAAGCATTCATAAAATTTACAAGTAATATTGCTTTGTGCGCATGTACACTGAAGAGGTCCCTACAGAGAGGTGTGGTGACATCACTGACATACTATCATGTCAACGAAATTAAAGTCAATTAATGAGCTCCTGAAACAAGTCATCATTTCAAACCATGAGCACTGTAAAATTAAAGCTGCAACAGGCAGTTGTTCCATTACCAGTAACTAAAGAAGACTGGTTTGGTGCAGATGTGTCCTTCCACCTGACACCACCACTGTGCAGGAGACAGAGGTGCTGTGCTGTTTGGGGCTGTGCACTGAGCAAATGGCCAGCAAGCTGCTGTGAAATTCAACAAATCCTTTGTCATGCTAGCCTTTCCTCAGTCAGGGCACTCATCTGGGGCTCTGCACTGGTAACAGCGCAGCAGTTTTCATGGAACCTTTAACAGCCAAATGGGAACTGCTTTCATATCTAATCACACTGGCCAACAGATAAAATCCATCAGGGAGGACTGCCTACGGCAGGCCAGGATGCTCTGTGGGTACATGTTTCACTTCCTTGGGATGCCAGCTACAAAGTCCAGTTGGCGTTTCCACTGAACAGGCACATAGATGCAAAGATGACAAAGATCTGATTTTCATTCAAGTAATTCAGTATAAATTGAGAGGGCTTTCCAGGAGGTCTAGGTGTCTGAAGTCATAATCTGACCTGACTGACAAACAAGTCTACTCAGGCTAGACTACTGAAAAGAATCATCAGAAAGTTTATCAACCACTTGGCAAGAGGCCCTACATTGTAACCTCATTAGTAAAAAATGAAAATACAGGCACACTCACTCATTTTTTCACCTCAAATTTTACAAAGAAGTAGCAAACATGTATGCAGGTTTTGTTTTGCCACTGGAATGTGCTGACACTTACCTTTCTAAACACCAGAGCAGCAGCAAAATAGAGGATGATTATAACATCAAATGTCACAGCTGTTCACAAAGCAATGCATGTGCAAGCCTCAAAAATGCTGCTGAAAATCTGGAATCTGGTTTTAAATTTTACATTTGGCAAAACAAGTTTTCAAGGCTTAATAACTTTCAGAACAGAAGGGGAAAAACTCCACCTATTTTTGCTGTAGAGATAACAAAACAGTCTGACAGAATTTACACAAAGCAGATTATTTGCTGCATGGTACACCTTAGGAGAAAGGCAAATAGATCTGCTGTGGCAGAGACAAAGGTCACTATGATCCCATTCTCTGATGTGTCCAGTTTCCCTTTTATAGCCCTCTACTTGGCAGATGCATGAGGCAAGTGTGATGAAGCAGCAGAACACACATACTGTAAACTAACAGCATCAGGCAACTTACTTGTCTCAAACCCCCTCAAACCTAGCAAAGGCCACTTTAGCTTTCTCGTGCAATTTGTTCTCCAGCATATTTACACTTTAAATACCAAAAATGGATTATTACACATGAACTCAGAGAAGCAGAAAATAAAAACAAGATGGTAGGAAGATATACAGCTCATTATTTTTGATAGCTGAAGAACATGACTATACAAAAACTCTCCTCTTCAAGAAAGAGGAGAGCAAGAAGCTGCATTCTGCAAGCCAAACCACACTGGAGCTCTGGCTCATGCAGCTGAAAGGGCACTGAGGGGGATCACACAGGCTAAGTTTAGCCTTGTAAGGCTAATGACCCCAGGTATCCTCTGCAGCCAGGGACTGGGACACCTGAGGGAGACTGAGCACAAGGGCCTCACAGAGCTGCCCTCTATTATCACATTGCTCTTGTTAACCAGTAGCACTGATTTTAGCTTAATTTCTTCTAGTTATATTAAAATTGTACCTTAAGTGAAGCTAGTGGATGTTCTGGACCAAGTAAACTCCAATGAAAGGAAGCCAAATCTTCATCAGGTAGAATATGATTACCTGAAACATAATGCAGAACTTATTTAAGTGCACTGTAAAACATTACACACAGTTTCCACATACAGCAAACAAATCTGCCATCAGTCTTTAACTCTTGATCAAGAAGATTAACAGATTAAACTCGCAGATAGCTTTCTGTTACTCCAGAAAAACCTAATTAGCATGCTGCTGCTCCAGCAAGAGCCACTTAGTGTGCATGAGGAGCATGATTCCATGAAACCAGCTCACCTACAGCAGCAACGGAGCCAGGTACAACAGAGGGTCCCCCTCAAGCCAGTGTGTCTTACTAGGGAATCCT
>WAAG01079196.1:0-23782 GCA_013390105.1 Tichodroma muraria
TGGGTTGGAAGGGTCTTTAAAGCTCATCCTGTTCCACCTCTGCCACAGTCAGGGACACCTTCTACCAGCCCAGGTGGCTCCAAGCCCCATCCAACCTGGCCTTGGACACTTCCAGGGGTGCGGCATCTTAAAAAAAATACAAGTGGGCTCCCCCTGCTTTTGCCTTCTGCTTTTATCCTTAGGGCAGGGTGCTGCCTCCTGCCAGCAGCTCTTCCTGGGACACTCCTGTGGCCATGAACTGTTGTGGGAAGATGCCTGAAAACTTCATCAAGATATCAAGTCACAACACTGAATCAATAGGAACAGACCCATCCAAGGTGCTAGAAAATAAGGATTATCTTTAGGAATGATGACAATACCACAAATCTCTGAAGAGGTAATTGTCCTTAGGAAAACATTACAGAGTCATTTCAAACTGCAATTTGAAAATGTCACTAAGTAGAGACAGTGAGTATGAAAGCACAAAGACCAACTCAGTTCCACATTTAAGGGAGCAAATTATCATATGAACCATATACTGCCTGGACTGGCTCATATGCAAGTGATTTGCTGAACCATTTCTCTTGGTGCTCTTGGCTTTGCCATGTAGGAACCGTGTTACAGTTTCCAGCTCTGATCTCTCTTGTTCAGATCATATAGCAGCTTGGGGTTTTGTAAATTAGTTTCACATTTCCCTCAGCTGCATTTAGCTCCAGTATACTTTGATCTCTCTTGCTCAATCCCAGCTTTGGCCTACCTTCAAAAAAAAAAGAATTTATATTATGGTCAAATTAAGGCCCATTTGCCATTTTGAGAAGCTTATTTGCCTTTCCAGAAATAGCAAAATCTTCAACACAAATTTCAGGAGGATCTCATCCATCTAGGATACTTCCAAACTCCATCAGCCCCCTCAGAGGCCACAGCAGAGGCCACAGATGTCACAGCATCCCAGTAGGATGATGGCTACAGAAAAAAAGCTAATTAAGACTACACTCACCTGCAACGTCACTTGCTTGGTTCCCCATGTCATCCTCCTCAGCTCTGCTTTCACTCTCTCTCCTCCACTTCCCATCCCTTGTCCTGAGGTGTGCTCCAGCTCTGTCCCAAGTGTTCAGCCAGAGTCACATCACTGCACATCACCCCCTGTTCTCAGTGCTCTAAAATGCTGTGGCTGCACCAGAGGGCACAGGATCTTCTCTGCAAGTGGAAATGGAAGCTCCCCAAAGTCAAGCATTGCTTCATTCAGTACCTTTATTAGCCCCAGATCAAATACTGTACGAACGTAGACATCAACTAGCAGCATTTGAAGAATTAATTTATTTGCCAGGTCTTTTTTGTGCTAATGACCCACCCAAACAGGTGCCAGCAGCTTTGATTTTTCCCCAGACACACACGTGGCTCTAGTTCTCCAACAAGATGAACATAACTTATTTATATTCTTGATCAAAACAGACTTCAAAAGCAAAATCAAAACTGCCATTTGCTGTCTCTAACTTCCAAGTTAGAATGAGCCTGCGGTGAGCGCAATAAACCTGCAATGGCTGTCTGTTCATACACGAGGGAAATACAAAGGGCTGTGAGCCTAGCCACAGCTAATCCATTCAGAAAGTTGCACAGCTCTCTGCAGAAAGTTTTTTTGGAGTAGTCAATCAGCGCAGGCAGCTCCAATGCTTTCCTCTTCAAAGCACACCAGCCTTTCATGTAGGCTGGCTTTGTGCACAAGGGAAGTATTTTTAGCAGTGCACTGAATGGTTTGACATTGAGAGAGCTGTGGGACATTGTCCTGCTGCAAAAACTTGGATTGGTAATTCTTTTGCTGAGGACTTTCTGAGCCCAGAGAACAGCCTGGAAGCATTCACAGACACTATAATTATTCCCATTTCTACATCATGCATTCAAAAGAAACTCCTGTACTCTTATATCATTGTCCAGTCTTCTCAGCTATTGCTAAAATATTCCTGTGTGGACATCCCTCCTCCTATTTCAGACTCAGGATTTAGGTAGACACAAGGTCAAGGACATTGGAATGGATGTTAAGGAGTCTTCCCTGGGACTGGTGCTTTGGTAGGTACAAAACACAAATAGAAGCAAACCTATTTGCAAATGTAACCCAGTTTCCCAGGGAATACAGAGCCAGGACAGCAGCTGCATCCTTATGGCACTTACAGTCTCAGGAACGTAAGATTTCATGATTAAAGGGGGTTTGCACAGAAAATCTCTCTCTTGGTCATTCCTGTTGCAGAAAACAAACCTTTGGTGCCATAGCATCCAACTTGATTTAATTTGGGCAAGAAGCTGCCTGAGATGTGGAACACAGAAAGGTGTGGGTGGATGGTGTCACTGTCCCTGCTGAGCACAACTTCCCTGTGCCACAAGACTTCAGCAGGAAAAAGGACCAAGCAGGTACCCCAGGATAAAGCTGCAAACTGATGTTAGTACAGACAAGGAAGGAGAGACCAGGTAGATATAAACACCTATAAAACCATAAAACTATTTTCACATTCACTACAAAAGGTTTTAGTCATCACATCGACATTCTGCCCTTGCAAGTGCTGAATTCTGTGCTTAGTTAATTAGGAGACAAGAATTATCTATATCATAGAAAACAGATCTGTGTCATTGCTTGCTATTACATGATGAAAAACAGCAGTCCTTAAACTATTGAAAGCACAACATTCTTTATGTCTAACTGAAAAGTAGGGTAATTAGTCAATATGCACAGCCTTTCATCAACCAGTCTTAAATTTTGACTGGTATTAATTGTATGTAATTGAAATGATAAATTCTCCAAGATAAATCATATCTCACTTGTAAACCCTACAAATATTTTTTCCCAACAAATAAATAAGTTCTCATTCATAAGCATTTACAGATTAATGCAGAGCTATGGATGTAATTTCTTTGCAAATGAAGCTATGTCAATGTCACTGCTTTCATAAAACTCTAGGCTCCATATTTTTTAGTGAAGTCTAGCAGGTTATGAATCAAGGCAAATTTTTATTGTTTGGTGTATGAGCCTTAAGAATCAGAAACAGGTTTTATAATCTAATTTCCCCAGAGATTATGTAACAAAAGTGATAAACTTACAGTTAGTACAGCAATGGTTTTGACAGCTATGACTTTTTCCTCAGAAGAAAGTAATTTGAATTTAGATTAAGACACATCACTATATTCTTCCTTACAAATTGTTGGACTGAGTTTCCTGATCACTCTGTGTGCACATTTGACTGAGTGAACAAGAATGTGGAAATTAAAAATGTAGGAAGGGAGCAGTATCTGCATTCCATTGACCTTTACATTAGTTAAGCATTTGAATTTTAATATATGTATGATACATACTTTAATTAAAGTGTAAATCAGAACCCTGACTTCCTCAGATTTATGAGCCGTGTATCACCAAAGCTCCATTCAGCCTTTCCACCAGTAGCTCCTTCATTGCAGCAGCACTGCTGCTCTATGACATGCTAGAACTGATAGCAAAAGCATCAACAGGCTAAAGGTTAGAACTTCTGGCCTATTATCTTTGGCTTTAATTTAAATTTGAATATGAAGGCAATCAGAGGAAAATATTAGAGAGAGAAAACAATTCAAGCTGGCTGTGCAAATTAATAGAGACAGAAGAGTAAAAGTCTCTTTCTACTGGTACCTAATAATTGTATAGGACAGCCTGTCTGTATTATCCCCCAGCCAAACACAGAATCACAGAATTGTCAAGGTCAGAAAGGACTCCCAAGATCATTAAATCCAACCATCAGCCCAGCACCACCACCCTGTTCACCACGGAACCACGTCCCCAAGTGCCACATCCACATGTGTTTTGGGACACTTCCAGGGGTGGGGACTCGCCCACTGCCCTGGCAGCCTGTTCCCATATTTGACCATGTTCTCCATGAAGAAATTTTGATAAGCACATCCATGTAAAGAGTTTACGCAACTCTTAGTGCTCTGAGTAAATGCATTGGGATAGCAGGGGGGTCTGCTGGCTTCACTGCCGCTGTGGAAAGGAAAGTGTGTACTCCTGCCCTCAATGCGGTTCCAGTTTCCTTTTTTTAAAATTCCATTTTCTTCAATACCATTTCATTTCCCTATTCAGAAAAAATTAACAAAAACTCTAAAAATAACCCACACCCTACTTCTCCCTTCCCAAACCAAGAAACACTCCCTCAACACAAACTCCTGTGAAAGATGTGATGCTCAGAAACCTGCCTTATGTACATTTTTTATGGAGGTGGAACACAACAAGCGTGTCTTTCACAAATAGCCACTCTGGAGGATGTTGAAAAGAATAATAATTCCTCAGATTGGCTGTTTATTCCTTTTACAGTAAGTTGCATATTTGTAGAAGCTGAAGTGCATTCATCACAATTGCCATTACTCAGTCCAGCATGTTCCCTTTCTCTCCTACCTCTTGTCGTACTGCACAGTTCCCAAAGATGCTAAAAAAAAGCCCTTCTAGTCAAAGAAATCTTATTCTGAATTTCGTTTGACTTTAATTAGATCACTCACAAATAAATGAGTTCTAGAGCAGCAGTTTGGATGGAAGACTTCCAGCAAACTGGTTTCTTGTTTGGATCACACTTCTCAAGGGGGCACAGAGTTTTACACAGGAGAGACTACCCTGCAACCCTGCTGCTCCCAAAGGGGTGCATGGCTCAGTCCCAGTCTGAAAGCCCCAGGAGTAGCTCTGTTGTGTCTGGAAAGCAAGATCACTAAAGAAATTAATCCCTGGCTGGAAAATTGCTGGAAGTTTGCTTAGCTCCAAAAGAAACCCTGAAGCTGTGAGGTCTGATGCCGGCTGTACTTTTTTCCTGTGTGAGACAGTGGTACCCAGCACCTTTATGACTCTTTGTGCTGCTGAATGCAGTGTAGTGCTGTGAATTTTATCTGGATTTCGATCAGGTGATGCTCCCCTTTAAAAAGAGACCTTTATCCTCTGAAGCTGAGAAACACTTCTTGCAAGGATTCATCACGAATGACAAAGGCTTTAACGATGATGTTGTCATCCTGGCCTATCTATAACTCTTAAATGTTGTTTCCCCTGGGCACAATGTTATCTGAGAAGAGCAGGATGTTTTGGCTGCAGGCTGAGCCTCACAGCCCCTCAGCTCCCTGCCTGCTTCTGCCTCCTAGCCAGTGACATGGGCACAAGGAAGGGACAAAAGTCCAGAGGGCAGAACTGTGGGAATGGAGGGAACATATGGAAATGAGAGGCTGCCAGTAACTCTTGAGTTAAATAAATCACAAAATCCCAGAATGGTTTACTTGGAAGGACCTTAAAGCCCATCCAGTCCCACCCCCATGGGCAGGGACACCTTCCACTGTCCCAGGTTGCTCCAAGCTCCAAGTGTCCAACCTGGCCTTAGATATTACCAGGGACAGGGCAGCCACAACTTCTCTGGGCATGCTGTGCCAGGGCCTCTCACCCTCAGGGAAGTTCTTCCCACAGGGAAAAATTTTTTCCTAAAATCTGACCTAAATCTACTCTCCTTGTTGAGGCCATTCCACCTTGTCCTGTCCCTCCATCCCTTGTCCCCAGTCCCTCTCCAGCTCTCCTGGAGCCCCTTTAGGCCCTGGAAGGGGCTCTGAGCTCTCCCTGGAGCCTTCTCTTCTCCAGGTGAGCACCCCAAGCTCCTCCAGCCTGGGTTCAGAGCAGAGGGACTCAACCTGGTGGCTCTAGGGAAACCTGGTGACCCGCACTGCCCAATGTGTTTGAAAGGTGTTTGATCCCTCTTGTGCATCCTGCAATTTTTGCCTGCCTGTTTCACAAAACAGCACGGGTTCAGCACATCCCTCGCAGCACATTGCTCACCTCAGCATTCCAAACACCTTCTTTTGCAGCCAGGCTACATCAGGTACTTCAATTCATAACTGAAGGCAGTGGCCATCAGCCTCTCTTCTATTTTGACTTGTAAAACTCATAAACATTTGCATAGCCAGAGGGAACATTAAAACCAAGTGGGGAGTGGGCGCTGTGATGTTCTTGTCCCACTGCTCAGCATGTGAGCACTCTGTGAACACCCTCACCTGCCCACTGCAAACCCAGCCTGCTCCAAGGGCCAGAGCAGCCCCAGCAGCTTTGCAGAGGCTGATAGAGCAGCAGGTTCTGCAGTGAGATCACGAGGCAAGGTCATTGTGGGGATAGCTCTGCAAAGGCAGTGGATTACAGCAGGCAGCACTTGGGCTTGGAGCAAGTGGTGCTGGCACCCTCCAAGCCTGGCTGAGAAACTGGCTGTGGCTGCAGCCAGAAAAGGTGAAGAGATGCAGGTGTGGGATGCAGCTCCTGTGAAAGTGCTGTGGTAAGAGAACTGCTAATTAATTCAATACCAAAATACTTGCTTAGGTAGAAGGCTGCTTCTGAAACTCACGTAGATTGAAACAGCAGAACTGCAGCTTCAACACTGCTCTGAGGTTTGCAGTCCTCTCCTGAGAGAATCCAAAGATGTGAATCTCAGGAGGGAGTGAGAGAACTGCAAGCCAGTTCTCTCTCAGCCACATGTGGTGGGTCCCCCATTTACCCCACGCAGCAGAGCTCCCACCCCTGTCCTCACAGCAAACTTCTCTCTAAAACTGTCCTGAGACCTATTCCCCTCCTCTTCCTCAGTCAGAGCCCTGCAGGTTCCCACTGCAAGGAACAGAAATTCATTTCCTTCACACATCTGAGGGGTAGAGCGCACACACACACACACACACACACACACATGTATCACTGCTGTCCCTGGGGAATGTAAAATAAATTGAGGGGCACTGGTGTGCTCAAAGCCTTGGAACAGCTGCATCAGTTTTATATAACAGGTCATGGTTGTCTCTGACAGCTTGACCTTGACTATCGAGGCAGTCATCTTTTCCCTGAAGGCTCCTTTCCTTAGGCAGGTTGGTCCTTCCCCTGCTCCTTCCTTCCCACTCACCCTGCCCCATCTCCCTCCTAGCTGTGTCTGCTGTTTGTTTCTTCCCAGTTATCAAAACCAGTTTTGTCCTGGAAAAGACTGAGAACACACTGCTGCACCATTTCCCTTCCAAGAGCTCGCACAAAGCAAGAAAAGTGGTTGCTTCCCAAGTTAGCTCTTCTTTCCTTATGCTGCTGCAGAAGCACAGGCAATGTTTTAATGGGGTGTTATTCCTCCCATTTCAAACAGGGAGGGAGGGAACTCTGGAGCAGTGATGGTGCCCTGGGGTCCTGGGGATCCAGGGAAGATCATCTGAGCTGCACAGCACAATGGGCTGGGCCCAGAGGTGCCACAGGATCAACTCAAAGTGCTGAAACACAGGAAACACAGAAGGCTTTTGTCAGTTTTCCACTTTACTCTCTATTAATGCTTCACCCAAAGATGAGCTCTTCAGAAGTTAATGGAAAACATCCAGCCAGCACGAAATTCTTCCTGCCAGTATTTGATGAAGAAAATCCCTAAGGTTGTAATTTCAATCAATCTGTTTGGATATACAATTTTTTTCCTTATTACTATTACTTCTGCTTCTATAGAAGAAAAATAATGTAAGATTCAGCTCCCTGAGACTCAAGTTTTGCACAAACTTAGTATCATCCCAATGTACAACTTATGTTAAGTTAGGGCTTGAATATTTCTCAGTACTTCTGCAAATAAATCATTAGATCTGTACCCATCATTTACCAGCCTATCTCTGCCTGTTCTAATGAGCTGCACATTGCATTTATCAACCCCTCTGTCATCATTTATCATGATGTAGTCCATTAAAAATACTTGAACAAACCTGTCCTCCTGCACTGAGGAGCTGCAGGATTTGACCCACTTGATAAGAGACAGATTTTTTCTAAAGTCTCTCTGATATTAGTAATTCACATAGGTTTCTTTTTTTAGATTAGGTATTATTGCCTGGCATTTAAGGCTCGGATAATTAAATAGATTTATATTTATATTGTCTTATTATTTACTCATGTCTGTTACTTAAAACCTAATAACAATGACATCATTACTCAAATACTTAGGATATCCATAATTGAAATTAGGATCCAGTGCAAATGACTGCTTATTCTGACTTGATGGATAAATAAGCACACATTAGTAAAAACAATGATGACAGCAAATAAAAAACAAACCCTTGCTCTCTTTATCCTGGTCACATGGCCAGGACATGAGTCATTGCCTTAAAGGTAGGAAGATGCAGACATCAATACCAAGGAGGGGAAAGCAAGTTGGAAAGTCAAATCTGGTATAGTTTTGGACATGAAGGTCTTGGGATACAAGCAAGACAAGGTTCGAGGGAGGAGATAACATCTTTATTGCACAGAGGGATGGAATAATAAAAAGAAATAAGTATTCAGGCTCAAAATGCTTTTTCAGCTTGCATGCTGTAAAGCTTTTCTGCTTTTCCAAGTATATCATTATGTCTCAGGAACAATATTCTCTCCCTGCAGACTCGATAGTGCTTAAAATGTCAGCTCTTCTTGAAGATGTCTGCTTTGCACTTTCCATCTGTTCCCGGGGATGAAGCTGCTGTCCATCTCTGCTTCCCACCCCTCACATAGCAACATGGGAAAAGGTACAGAGAGTTTCCAAATACAATGTCTTTTAGATGAATATTAACCTAATTTCCATATCTAAAACTGTTGGCAGAGACCACAGAGCATGGGTATTATAAGCCTGCCATGTGAAATACTATTTATAGGAGCCAGCTCTCTGAGTAGGCACAAGAAAAAGTTACCAGTTGTTTCAGTGCAATATGTGTACAGTAAAATTAGTCTATAATCCTTAAGAAAAATCTTTTACTGGGAAGAAAAAAGAGTTGAGAAAAAAGAGTTGGTGGGTGTAGCAAAATTAGTTTGAGTTCTTTCTAAAAAGAAGCAAGAAGAAACTAAAGCAAACAGGAAATACCCTAAACTCATATTGTAGATGCTTAGGTAGCATTTATCTTTATTAGAACTGTACAAAAACCCAGTCAGGCTTGTGTGTTCGTGCAGTGTGGATAAGGGATGGCATATTCCCCATTTCTGAGAGGAAAGAAAGGGAGAGTTCAGCTGATTTGCCCAGTCACATCACATCCCTACCAGCACATGGAATTAAACCTTGCTCCTTTCCCAAAGAGGTGCCCATCCCCCTGTCCTTTGGACAGAGCAGCCCCAGGAGGGGCCAAAGCCAAAGCAGCCCTCCCGGGGGAAGTCCCACCATGGTTTTACTGCAGGCAGAAGGGAGGACTGGGAGGCCTTTTGGCCAACAAGGCATCTTTTATACCCAAACCATTTTGCAGCTTTCTGCCAGGGCGAGGTGGCCTTACAGTGAGTACAGGTATACAATTTACATCCCCAGAAATTCATTTGTACACTGCTCAGGGGGTGCCTGGAGGCCTCAGCATCCATGGAAAGGAGGAACAGGGATCAGTTCCCAGTTCTGGGCTGACCTCTGTGCCAGCACAGCCACCACCCAAACACAGGGGACAGGTCCCAGACGAACACACGGCACCTCCACTCCCAGGAGAGACCCCAAGCCTCCTGCCAGGTAGAGGTGGGCAGGAGCTGCTGCCTGGGGCAACCCAGCCTTTGTCCCCTTGTCCCCGTGCACTCACAGCCATGTGCCAGCCATGCTCGCGCATCAGTGCCAGCACGATCCACCCACTCTGCTGGCTCCTTCCCTTGGCATTACGTCAGTCTGTCCTATACCACCGGAGTCATCCTGCTCCCCTGTCAGAGCCCTGCACTCTGAAACTCAAAAATATCCCTCCCTTCTGTTCCTGCCAGCCTCCAGCCAGGGGAGTTCTGCTCGGCTCCATTTTCAAGCCATGCTCATGCCACACTGCCATGACTTCACGAGAGTCCACAGACTCGTCTCACCAAGAGCCCAGTCCTGAGCTGCATCCCCTGGTCCACAGCACTTACAGATAGCAGGATGTGATTCCTGGCAGGGAGCTCCTAAAATGGTGCTTTTCAATCCTTCCTGGGGAGGCCTTCAAAGTCACGTCTGGCCCGGTGTCCTGCGTTGGCCCCGCGTGTGTGGGGATGCTCACGCCTGCTGTGGGATGTGCACTGCTCCTCGTGGTGTCGGGAAAACGTGGCCAAAGCAGGAGTGGGAATGCCTGGAAGTATGCTACTTCCCTGATGGGCACTAATTAAAAGTACATTATGAACCATTCCGTATATTGATGTAGAGTCCTTCAAATTTTGCACTGTCAAGGCTGGTTTTAAACATTTATTATGCCTGCCAGCATTAGCTGACAGCAGGGCTGGGATCACTGCAGCTTGTTCAGTTGCTTTTACCAACTGCACTTAAAAGAAAGTCTTCATTTTTCTGTTTGTGACCCTCTCCTCAATTTTCCCCTTCCCCCCACTTTGTTTCCCTTTTTATGTGGTTCCTACATTTATGGTGGTCCTCTCTAGCAAAGTGATAATGATTAGGTGAACAATCCCATGGAGCAATTTTTCTTCCCCTGCCATCCTTCCACACACCAAGGAATGCAAAGATCATCTAACCTGTTCCCAGGTGTTTTTGCTTTTCCCCTTTTTGAAGTAGAAATACTGCATTACTTCCATCCCTGTTATGAGTTTGTTGATGTCAGAGGTAACATCAGATGTGATTTTGCCCTCTGCTTTCCCAGGATACCCATAGGGAATATTGTTCACACGTGCAAAAGCAAGTCACAGACATACTAAACCCAACTGAAATTGAGTCAGGTATTCAAAACAAACTTCCTCCACACTCAAAGTAAAACACTGAGCTATCTTGAATCATTAAGCCTATTTAATGCCACCTTTTCATCCAATGAATACATACTAACAATTTCAGACACTTTTCCCCTTTTGTTCCAAGTCAAGGAGCTGTTTGTTGTTTCCAAGATTGTCCTTCAGTACGAGAATGCAGGACAGTAGTAATTTCCCCAGGAAGATCATAAAAAATCCTTATTCAGTATATTCCAGAAAATTATTCCAAGAAATAAAAAGTAAATTAGAGCACCCACCTCCCATATTTCTCAGAGTATTTACATGTATTATGGACCTTGAGGCGATTAAATGCCACTGAGTAAGCAAGGAGACTTTTACCGAGAAAAACCCCAAGCTTTGTTTAAAGCAGTAAGTTATCTTTGACCTCAGCATCCAGTTATAAAGTGAGAATTACCAAAGACACCAGTGTTTCTGTGAAGATGGTGCTCATGAAATGACACACAGCCTATCCAACACCTTCCCTCCTGTGGCACTGCTCATGCCAGCCCCAGTTTTCCCTGGGAATTCCAGCCCTCTGAGCGATTGTGGCAAGCTCCTGGCCCTTTGCCATTCAGCCTGGGATATTCTTGGCAACAGTGATAAGGGCACTTGTTCCAAATAAGGAGAAATCTAGAAACTGGTTTGTCTCGGCACTCCTGGAGCCAAGCAAATCCACTAAAGCTCACACAGACACAGGGGCTGGACACAGGCGGGAGGAAAAAACAGCCACAAAAAACCCAAATGAAGCAAAAGTGAACTTCTGACTGTCTGTCTCGCCAGCACCAGCCAAATCTCATTAAAGAGCCACGATGATGAAATACATTGACAGTAATTGCAACAGACTTGATGAAAGACCTTAAAATGTTTATGCTAATCCAAAGTTTCAGTTTCACGTTCCATACAAGCTTTCCAAACAAAAACAGTGCCAGAAATCATGGAAGAATGATATTAACTTCTACCTTTCTAAAAAAATATCAAGCAAGAAAACCCACGCACCAAACCCCAGGTTTCCATTTTTTTTAACCACCTGCATATTTTGCTGGACAGGTAAAAAAAAACCAAAACAAACAAACAAAAAAACCTACCTTTCCTCAGTTTGCTCAGTTTGCTTGTAAGACAAACTGTGTTGAAGATATGAGCTCCTTCAGGGTCTGGAAGAACAATGTGGAGCAGCTGGTGCCTGAATTACACCATCGAGGAACCACCCCAGTAACTTCACAGTTACTCCTCACCTACCAGGGAGGCATCCCTGTGCAGAGACTGAATAAATAACTCAGCACTTTGAAAACAAAAGAAAACCCCCAAGGAAGCTCCAGTCCCAGTTCTACTCCAAATCTATTATTTAGTCTGACTGCCCCCGCTCTATTTCCTTCACTTTGATCAACTAATGACAAAGAAAAGCAACTACCAGCATAAGGAAAATATATTCTTGGTGTCTTTGAACTGCTGCGGCAAGTGTAAATGCATTCCTTTCGTGAGAGCAGAGGAAATACTTCTTCAGTGGCTAAGATGAGAAATGAGGGGGAAACAAGTAGGAGGAGGTAGGGGAGAGACTATTATTTTATTAACTAATTAGATCAGCGTTGAAAGAAAATGAGCCTGCAAATCTCTTCATTATTGATTGTGAAGAGACGGCTGCAATGTACAACAAAGATGATGAAACGCTGGGATGTGCATTTGGAAATGGCTTGTCCTGCCTGGACAGGGGAGTATAACAACCTACAAAATAATGGAGTTATTGTCATGGGAGGGGGGGATAAATAAATCACTGACAGATTCGGGAAAATGGTGTGTGCAGGTAACAACTGGTCTTGTACTTTGTTCTTCAAAGTCTTCCAGTGCCAGCACAAGAGAGAGAAGAAGAACTCCTTCTGCCATTTCTCTGGTTTTTGTGTATTTCCATGAATATCTCCACTGCCACCTTTCCAGTCAGCTATGGCACCAGCAAACACACCAGAATAAACCCAAACAGCTCTGCAATAACAATGAGCCCAAAACAGACTGAACCACTTCAGCACCAGCTGTGGGTTGGGCCAGACACCACCAGAGCAGTGCCCCCACCCTGCCCCACACTGTTCCCTGGGGTGAAGATCATGCTGAAGGACATAAACTGAAGATCCCAATACCCTCTCAATACCAAACACATGGGACCAAATATTTAACATTAAACTCTACATTCCTACAAAAACACTCCAAGAAAGAACAAAACATAATGCCTTAAAAAAATAAAAGCAAAGAGTGGAATTTGGGGAAATATAAATCATCCTTTATTAGTGATTTCCCAGGGCACTCATTCAACAACACACTCTGAAGTCCCAAAGCTACAGGGCAGCTGCCTTCCAAACCTGCAACACTGCAGTTTAAAGCCATGGTGGAGTTTAGAATAATACCATTGCTCAGGATCTGGCCTGGCAGCTCAGAAGCTCAGCAGGGCAGTGAGCTCCTCATGCTGGTGCAGGCGCTCAGGCATCAGAAAAAAAAAAAAAAAAAAGTCGGATGTTTCTCTTTCTGACCTGTGCTCTTTTAAAAGGGAGAGAAGTGATGAAACCAAGATCTCCTGGCAGTGGGATAGAAGTAAGAGAACCCACAGGAGGCAGCTGCAGAAAGGACAGGCTGCAAGTAGAACTCCTGAGAGAAAGGGATGAAGATTGTTGGGGGTTAAAGGTACCAAAGTAACCAAATAAACTGTGAACTCCTGGATTTCCAAGGCTGGGAAGGGTGGGAAGTGAGGCTGGTGAGAGCTTTCCTGAGAAGGCCACACTTCAGTGTGAAAAACCAATTCTGCACCACCTGGCAAGGGACTTGGACTACCCAGGTGAGGTGCAGATTATCCGCTCAACACACCCATGGCAGAGCTGTGAACACGCACTGCCTCCCTCTCTGCACACTCACAACTCCAAAGCAGTAAAAACACGAGGAAAACCTCCTGAAGTCCAACCACCAACTCCCAAACTGCTGCTACACCCCCTCCATGCAGGGTGCAAGGCTGACTGAAGGCTGGGGAGCACATTACATTCTGGCAGCTCTAATTCTGCCTGTTGGCTTTGATGTCCTCCCAGACTGGAGGCCTCACCTTCACCCTTCTCTGAGCACTTCATTTACTTGTGCAAACATATGTTTATGAAAGAAAATACAGGTATTTACATGGAGCAATCACATTTTTAAATGGCCTTCATCATTATTTATGTCAGCATCTTCCAGATGTGATTCAGGCAACAATAGCAGCACATGTCATTCGTGTTCCTCTCCCCAGGGGAAAATTAAGTTATGATTAAAGTTGTGCCTTCATCCAGCCCATCCACTTCAATGGAGCTCTGCATCAACAGCTGTTGGGAGGGAACCTGTGGAAAATTCTTTCTTAAGAATATTAAGTCCTTTCCTCAGCAAGCATTATTTTCAAAGTCATTGAGGTTGAGGTTTTGTTTGTTTGTTTGTTTTTAGAGCTCCTTGAGATAGCAGAAAGTGCTGGTGGCACCCAGCACAGCCCAGCACAGCTGCAGATTGGTGGTACCTGAGAACAAACTCAGCCTCAGCCCTCAGCCACCAGCACCATCTCTGGTGTCTGCTGTGGGAAATACTTGGGAGAAGGGAACCAACACCAATGGGATTTACTCAGTCTCCACATTCCATGGTTTACTCAGACTTCAGGAATGGCAATGCTCCACCTCAAGTGTCCTTCATCAAAGCTTATCAGGTTTTTTCCCCATACTGAAAGTATTCCACATCCATTTTCCTGCTGGCTATCAGTGCTGCGGAGGATCTATCCCTTTCTATGGAGCATCTGGCTGCAACCAGTAACTCTGCACTTGGAGTGAGCCAAAATCCCTCCCTGGAGCGAAGCCCAGTGGAGTCTGTGCTGCTGTCAGGAGCCCTTATTGACAGAGAGAAAGGCATCTCCTCCCTCCCATTCCCTCAAGGCATTCATGACCCTTTTTGGATGTATTTTCCTTACATTGGATCAACTGGTGTTGCTAATGTGTTTCACAACTCCTTTCTAGTAACAGTGGCACAGAGGAGAGTTTAGTGCTCTGTACATTGGACTATTATTCCTAAATAAAACTAGGTTTTACATCTCCCCCCTCCACCCTTCCCCAGAAAGGACAGCATTCCACACTTGTTCTGCTGGGAAAAGCTCCGACTCCTTCAGATAGATGACCCTTTCCATAATCAGTGTTTCTCTTCAGAAACTCAGTATTTCCTCAGGAGATTGAATGCTCAAGTTACAGACTATTAGCAATGAACCAAATCTCATGAACCCTGCACAGAAATAATTTCATTTCCCTTCTCACACATTCTGGGCTCACTAACCTGACCTGGGTCACCTATAACTAGGTAACCTGGGTCACCTGTAAGCACAAGGCATCTCACCTGAGACCAATTCTTCACCCAGAGTGAGCCCAGGGTTTATGTGCCATGGGGCTGGCCTCAGTCAGAGATCAGAGACCCTTTTGCTGCAACCCAGCCCCAGCAACACCAGTTCAGCCCCTCCATCCCATCCATGGCACCAGCCCACATTCCAAGCAGTTCAAACATCCTGCTGTGCATTTATGCACTGAACACAACTCTTGGCTGCCACACAGGACCTCACTGATGTACAAAGGCTCTCATCCCAATCCCTCCCGTCACAGCGTGTAGGGCAGGCATCCTCTTCCTCTCCAACCCCAGCTAAAAAGGGAAAATTCACTGCAGATGTTGTCATTTTTAACCCCAAACCAACAGGAGCCTCAGCTTATGGGAAGAGAACGTGCAAGAGAAAGAACTGTGCTTTAGAAGACAAAAGGATCAAGTTTGTGACTTCAGCTTCACATCATTGAAACCAGATACAATTAAATCCTGCTTTTCAGTAGCCACTTCAAAATGAACGTTTCTGTGATGCAGAGAGATGCAGAGAACACTGGAAGTGTGAAGACACTTTTTGTTTAACCTCAAAATCTACTTTTACTCCAGAATCCTAATTCTCTACGGTTGGAACTTTCTCTTTTCCCTGGCATGGGTGGGAGCAACGGAAAGACAAAGACAAAAAAAGGCAAATGAATGGGAAAAGCATCTCCCTAGGTCTGAGGCAGGTCTGCAGAAGGACAGAGGAACACAGAAGGACAATGTGTGTGTGCCCCCATGGCCAGGGTCTGCCAAAGGTGTCTGTGTGCCAGGAGTTGCCAAAGGGAACACGAGTGGAGGGGGCTCAGCCCTCCCTTTGCTCACTGAGATGCCCTTACCTGACAGAGGCACTGGGACCTTTGCACAAGAGGCTCTCATGCTCTGAAGAGATATTGCAGAATGGCCCTCATTACAGCTTTTTACCATAAAATCTGTCTGAAATTTACTTCTGTCTTGGATTGATATAATTGATATAACTGACTGAATAACTGGTACAGAGAAATAACAGAGAATGAAAATTTGTTTGGGATATCTTGGAAGAAATGTAAAAATTTGGGCCCATTAACATCTCCCTCCCCTACTCTGGTCCCCCCAGGTTGAGGGAAGGAGCGAGGCCCAGGGTGAGCCATCCAATGCCTTTCCCTACACCAGGCTCACACAGGAATGCTGGCACAGACTGGCCAGCACCTGCAGTGACCCACAGACATGTATTTACACACAAAGAGATTGTAAACCACTTCCTCCCTGCTCCAGAAAGGGAACAATTTAAAATACGAGGTCAAAACATCCCTCTCACCCGTGTCCTGCTATTTCAACTCTGTTATGAACATTACACTCCAAATAAAACCTGATGCTCCTCTCTGGAATAGACCCACTCAAATTTCCAGCAAACACACAGAAGAACATTTCGTCCTCTTTCCAACGGCTCATTTGGTCTCGCTCAGTCTCTGGGATCAGTGGATCTCCTGAGGAATACAAGAGCAGAGTGCAGAGAGGTCAGATTTTATCAAGGCAGGAGAAAGTAATGCTGAGCAGAGCAGGCCTTGCTCAGGCAGGTCACAGCAAGGCCATTTCCATGCTGGAGAACACACCAATAATCTGAGTTTTTACACATACAGAACAGATGCCCCAAGTCAGCTGTAATTCTTTATGAGGTCTGCAGCTGTTGTCTTCCTTGTGAGTTTATCACAAGGAAGCTTGTGATAAACTTGCACAGCTCTTCTGTAGTTGTTCTTAATTCACCTCAACCAGGCAAGGGGTGGGGTGGCCACAAAGGTGCAAAGGGAATAAATGAAACCTATTCAAAAGAAAAGAAAAAGAAATACAGCCTAAGCCTGAACTCTTTCTGCAGAGACGTCCCGTGCACGTGAACACACACACAGAGGTTACCAGCCAAATAAAGTGGAAGGAGAATCCCTGGATACGGGGACTGGGCCTTTGGGAGCTGGACCAGTTGAAAGAACCGGAATTCCAGGCCATTGCATCACACGAAAGCACGTCCTCCCTGTGGGTGGGGCTGAGACTGCTCAAATTCAGCCAAGATCGAGCAAAGGGTGCAGTGCTGACTGCTCCTGCTCTCCCTTGAACTGACAGGGAGAGCTCTTTGGGTTGGAAAAAGGTAAAACCCTCCTCTAATTAATCTGGAAGCAGAAGAATGTGAAATTACCTCCTGAAATCCTTCCCCTTGCTTTCACCAGTTGCACCAAGCAACCCTTTCCAACCTTTCCCAACTACAGATGAAGACACCCTTCTTCCTAGCAGAGCATTTTCCTCCTAATAGCATGCAAAGCCTTTCCTAAAACTTTTTTCATCAATTACCTGTCTAGAAAATGAAGAGCTGGTGCTAAAAACTGCCAGATCCTTAATATGATTGACTGTGGCTGGTTTTAGTCAGCAAAAGGTCTCCTAGTAACAAATAACTTGTCCATTTGTTCTCTGACAAGAAGCACAGTTGAGGCCTGGGTATCGTTTGTGCTCAATCAAATCCTAAAGCTGATGGAAAACTCCAAATTTTGGTGACTCCTGACATGCCCCGGTGGGGCTTGGAGAAATGTGTCACCCCTGAACGTGTGCAGGATGGATCTGGAAGGCCTGGAGCTGTAAGATAGGAATTAACTGGAATGACAAATTGAAAAAAAGTGTTTCAGTTGGCACTTCTCTGTTACAAAACTGTTAACTATAGAAAACAAAAGATGGATGGAAGAAGATCTTTTACTAAATGGTTTTTATAGGAAAAAAAAACCAAAGAGAAGTTTGATGTATGCAAGCTCACAGATAGTCTTTGTTTTACAGCTGGGGAACATAAATAATTTTTCCCTGCTAATGGGATTTTCTGATCTCAGATACAGAAAGATTTGCCCTTTGTTTTAAGGACACCCAAAATAAAGGAGTGACTTGAAGTGGTAGAGACTGGCCTGGGGATATAGTGAATATAGAACGTTAACTCTCAAAATATTGGTGATGTTTACAAGATTTTCAGATGCAATTTTTACAACATAATAAAATTGTTGAATATGGCATAAAAACATGTTAGATTTAATTTCTCCATTTCTTTTTGTGTACACATCGATGAAAATAAGATTGATTGTAGAAGAGAACAGGTTATTGTTTTGCCAAGAAAGGTTGGATCAGATGATCCTTGAGGTCCCACCTAACCTGGGATTCTAGGATTATTAAACTGAAGAGAGATAAGCATCCATATATTGTAGCTATGTTTTTCCTTTAAAACATTTTGCAGAATAATTACAGCTGGAACAAAGGAAGCTCAGAAAATTGCAACACTGGAGCTTTTTGGGAAAGGAAGAAAAAAAAGAAAACAGCCACAAAGAAGTTCTGATATTCATTTCTAAATTCTAATAAATACTTCCATTATATTATGCTTTGCCAGATCTGGCCTCCAACTTCGGACTTCATCCAGTTCCCTGAAAAACCAGAGGAAATCAAGCTCAAAACTTTGGTTGTGCTCTTTTCTAAATGGCAAAATACAACCCACCAATTTCACTGGTATTTTTCTCTGCATCATTTAGCAACACCACTGGAGGCATTTTCCTGAAGCAGAGAAGCAACTCCCCTTTCAGTCTATTTAAAATTGCAAGTTATTGCTCAGGGACATGCCCAGGCTTTAAAACAAGGAGCAGTCATTATTATTTCATTATTTCCATTTGGACATTCCCTTAAGAATTACAAAGCTTCAAATCTGCACTTATACATTACAGAGTGAGGAAGAGAGGAGCACCAACAACTTTAAAGACAACTATTGAAAATGGCAATGTGAGCTTTTACCTTAAAGTGTAACATTCTGGTAAGGCCTTGGTCTTGCAAATATTCGGCACGTGAGCACTCCTACTGAAGCAAGACTCATCCATAGACTTTTTCACTGGTGGAGTTTCCTTTTATTTATATATATTTTAAGGCAACATATTATGAAAGTTGGAAGGAGGAAAATAACCCGGGAGCAGGAGGTGGGGTCACCATCAGTGTCCACAGATGGCCTTGCACTCAGCACCTCAGCAGAGACACCCCAGTGAGGCCACTGGCCCGACCAAACCAGAACTTTGTGTCAGAAAGAGAAATCATTCCATGGTTTTTTCCCAGTACTCCCATGTGAACACCTTCCCTCTCTAGTGCAATACCCTGCAGAAGTGACTACACCTAAAAATAATTGCTAAGAAAAGGTTCCAGCATTTATCACAAAGTCTGTACTGTCTTTCTAATCCTTCCTTTGTTCGTTGGCAGATCATGATGTACAGAATTGCATAAGAAAACAGAACATAAAAAGATAAAAATTAACTTAATTTACACAATCAATAAGAAAGTTTAAAGCAGTGATAGAAAAATAATAGAAAGGCTAGATACATGAAATGCCAGTTCAACGGTATTAAGCTTTGGTAGAACAGTTAAAGAACATAGCACCAATAAAATCCAATGTCAGCACAGGCTTCAGTAGGCATGAGCTGTGATGAAAATGTAGATTTTGGCAAGAAAAGTAGTGTAGGTTCCCTGCCGCCAGAGTTTCATTTCCACATCCAACAGGAAGTCTTTGGGCTCCTTGACCTGGCGCTGCAGGTACACGATGCCCGTGTAGGAGTTGAGCCTGCGGGTGCTGAAGAAGCCCTCCTCGTTGCCCTTGGTGATGGTGAGGATGATGTTGTCCCCAGCGTAGGCGGGCGAGGGCCCGATGCGGAAGATGTGGGCTGGCACCACGATGTTGGTCTGGAAGTTGAGCTGGTAGTAGGTGATGCGCACCGGGGTGTTCTGGCACTCCAGGTAGTTGAAGCAGCTGATGCGCTCACACCTCCTGGGAAAGAGGAGTGAGGCATCTTCAGTGGCCAGGGAACAGCAGGGAAAAACACAAAACCCCGGGGCATTGCAAAGGATTGGACTGATGCCTTAGGATTTTAGCTTTTCTATTTTTCATATATTTGTAATCCTGCAATTCTTTGGTGTATAACTCTAAACTCCATATAGAGTGTTAGCCACTGTTCTCCCATTTTGGTCAGACAAAACACTTCCACTCTAGGCCTGGGAATCAAGGACACCTCACTGTCTCAGGCCCTGAGAGATGTAAACAAAAGTGAGTTGGAGGAGCAAACTTGGGGTAAATGACTTCCTACCTGAAGCTGTAATTGGAAGATTAACCCCCAATATTCAAAAATGGACCAAACTTATAAAAGTGTGAAAACCCGTGACCTGTGGTCCATTTTGGGTGTAGCCCCTGGGAGGCTTCGTCTGCTGGAAACGTACCTGAAGGTCCTTCAGTAAATATAACTGCTTTTTATTCCCTTAATTTTGTCTGGCCTGTCTTTAGGTAGTCCCGAAAGGCATCAGGACAAACCGCAGTCCCAGACCTCAGTGTGTGATCAGCAGCAGCTTATTCTGCCCTCCCAGTGCCCATGGACATTTCTGGGTGTGTAACTGTCAGAGCAGTGCAGCCTGAGGCAGAGATCACGGGCATGGGGAGCTGCGTGGGGAAGCTCCACAAGGAACAGCCAGAGTCAGACTGAAATGGCACCGAGCCAGGAAGGGAAGCCAGGGGTTCATCACTGACTGACAGGGCTGCGGCACTGCTCCAAGGAAATAAGACCCTTTGAAAAGGTACCTAAAACACGGGAATGGGAAACAAAGTCCTCAGCTGGCAAAGCTGCTCAGTTCTGTAAGGCAGGAAAAGTATGTTTTAAGCCATAAGCAAGCAACTAAATGTGGGTTCCCAAAGCACTGGCAGCCACTGAGGCAGGAAATGGGTAAGGAGATGTTGGGGCTCCTGAGCCCCATCTGCTGAGGAGCTGAGGATGTGCAATTCCCAGAACCCTGTGGCCTGGCAAGCTCAGTATACTGCTCCCCTTCAACACTCCCCTAGGAACTGCAATCTGAATATTAAACAGGGAGCCCCAAACCCACAGTAAAAGTGGAGCACTGAGCAGCCTGGCTGCTCCTGCTCTGAAACAAATAGCATAGAAGATCTTACTTTAAAACTTAATTATAAACAGAGCCATTTTAGAGCCACAAGGAGAGCTGCAGGCTCTGATCTCTGCTTTTCCAACAGCAGCTGGAGGGCAAACAGCGGCTCTAGGGCTTGGGAGAACGAAGGATAATGAGACATAAACTCTACATGGGGAAGATCTATGAGGTCCAGGTGCCAAAGCAGCTTCCCAGAGCTCTGAGCACCCACACCCACCCACAAACTAAGCACCACATAACACCAGAGGCACTGGGCTGGCTCTGGTGCTGCCCCAAGGCCACACTCACATGTCAGACACCTTCCTGTAGTTGGAAGGGCACTCGAAGGACAGGCAGCGGAAGCTGCCCTGGATGTTGTAGCAAGTCTCAGCAGCTGAACAGTTGTGGGTTCCTATTGCACACTCATCAACATCTAAGAAGAAACACAAGAAAAAGATGTTCTAAGTTCAAAAGTAAGAGTTTATTCCTAGTATTTTTCAGGAATAAACAAACCTCACCAGGATATAATTAACCCATGTTAAAAGATAACAGGACCTTCTCACTGACTTTCTGAGACTGGAGAAAGCTGAGCTGTGCCAAAAAAATGCACTGTGCATTAAGGTAGCTCTGGATTAAAGCAGAGCAGCTAAAATAAATCTGGAGTTAAACTAAGAAAATGCAAAGTGGTCACTGCTGTCCTACAGGATCCAGGAGATACGAAACATGGGTATTTAGAACAACACTTCAGAACAAGGCATACAGTTTTGAAAACCTAAATACAAATATCTCCCCATAATGAGATGTAATTACAGAAGACATAATAAAGAGCACCTAAAGCTCTAAGACACTTTATGGCCCAGACCATAAACATGGTTACCTGAATAACACATACCCAAGCCAGGGGCCTGACAATGCTGAAAACTGGATGCAGTGACAAGGATCCAGCCTGAGCAGAAAGCAATGGCAGGGACCTCGCAGTCACATTGTGTACTCCCAAAAAATCTAGACAATGCACAGAGGCTTTAAAATTAAATAAATCCTAACAGACAAGGCATGTGGACTGTGTAGGACCCTGCAGCTCTGCCAATTGTCACAGAGCAGAGACTCTTAGAGGGAAACCACAGCCTTCCACTCCCCCTATTCCCCTGGGATGAGAACTGATCTCACACACTGAACTGGCTGGTTTAAAAGTCTTGCAAAGAAAAGTATACAATAGGAAAGAGGAGAGAATCAAAGTCAAGTAAATCCCTTGCTGGTTCTCAGCAGTGCCTGTAGGTGAAAAGAAAATATCTTCCATATTGCAATCATTGTCATGAAAGCACTCCCTGTACCACTTTGGCTGTGCTGCAAAATACCACAGGCAGTTTCTGCAAAAAAGATCCATATGTTGAGACACTATTCCATGAGATACAACTCATCTTTTGAAAAAAGGGTACAAGGAACATTCCACCAGTAACTCTTCAGAACTGGCCGGATGGTGAGCAAGTGGAGCCAGATCTTTAGCGGGGGGAAACTCCTTGCACTCAACACAGCCATCACCAACTCAGCCTTCCTCTGACCATTTTTTCAGACACACCTCAATATCTGCCCAGATTTGTAACTACAGACTTGCAGAGCTCCAAACAAGGGGATGTATCCAGGGGAGTTACAGCTGCAGTTTTCTAAATTTACATGAATTTCTATGCAGTTTTCTAAATTTCTATGAATTTTACATAAGAATTTAAGTGCATGTGGATATTACTGCAATCACACTTAAAAACACATTTAAAAATATTTTAAAATGTTTTAAAAGGATTTTAATTGTCATTTAATCTGCTTCACTGCTCCACAGTCAGGATTAAGTATGCTCATGCTGCTCATGATTTACACAGAGCAAATTCACTGCCATTAACACTCAGAATTCAAGCACAAAAGATACATAACCAAAGTTCCATGAAGGGTTCCTGAAAGAGAAAGGACAGGAAATGCCTGGCAGCTGGTGTAAGGACTGGAGGAAAGTGCAGAGTCCTAAAGGTAATCAGATCCTCCATCAGGTTACACAGGCAGTGCATCCTTTGGAAAGAGGAGTTCAGCTCAGAACCACACAGCTGCACACCAGATGAAAACCACCAGACTCCCAGAACACATCTCAGTGATTCTGAAGAAAAGGGGTGTGTGAGGGGAGGGTACTTGTAATTTCACTAACATTTATTAATGCCAGCAGGATTAAGCTTAGGTGACACTGCTGGATGGCCAAGTTCCAATTACAGCTCCAACATTTAATCTCCCAGTTTTCTGGAGGAGAAAACTGTAACTCATAAGGAAGCCACAGATTTCTACATCTGGCACTTCCAAAACCCCTGACCATTGAGTCCTGTGCCAAGGTGCACACACAGCTCACATGAGTAATCAAATGCCTAAGTCTGAAGGATGAAGTGGGCTCCTTGGGAATTTATTTAAGCAATTAGCTCACACTGACAGGTGAGTTGCCACAGCACTTTCTTCTAGCACAGGAAAACTGACTTTGCAGATATCAACATCTGGCGACTTTGTCAAAGACTGACTTTGAACAGTGACTGATCCAAAACATTTAGACTTGACTGAGCAACTGTAATGGCTGAGCTCATTCCAAGGGTATTAATGACCCAATCCTGAGGTGCTGTTACCTCTGCAGGTCCTGCCATTGGCTGCCATGGTGTAGCCCTGCTCGGGACAGGCACACTGGTAGCTGCCGGGGACGTTGACGCAGCGGAAGGTGCAGAGGATGCCGGCACTCTGCGTGCACTCATCAATATCTGTGAAAAGAACACAGTCACACCCCCAGCAGACAAAACAAAACAAAACAAA
>WAAG01079199.1:0-16274 GCA_013390105.1 Tichodroma muraria
TAAAAGAATAAGAATTCACTTTAATATAAACATTGCCACAATGTGAGATATGAGAATTCTTTTCACTAGTTCTCTAAATCAATGTTATAAAATTATCAAATTTGTCAAATAAATGGAAAATGCTTTAGTATTCATACACATGTGTAAGTCCACAAGCTGAGTGTACTTCATTGTGATATGTACCAGTGCAAAGGAAGAATCAAGTAACAAAGTGCAGATCTGGGAAACTAGAAAGAATGTTGAGATCTAAGGATCCTTTTAAAAGATTGCAGTAGCTTCACAATTTTTTTAAGATACTATCTTTTTAAGATATTAAAAATGATAACTAAATAAGAATATTCTTGCGAGAAAAGAAAATACCTTTTATATTTTAATTGATAGATGGAAAGAAGGCGAAATGGTTCAATGCTTTTCCACAGAACAGAGTAGAATGCCAGTTAGCAAAAGAGTAGACGTCTGCTACTTTAGGACTATTTTCCAGACGGCTTCTTTATTAATGGAAAATATCTTATAGCTTCTGCCTAGGCTTCCAAAAGGTAACCACAGCAGCTGGCCTGGTCTCTGCCAAGAGAAGGGGCACCTTTCCTTGGTAGATCACATCTCCAGAAACCTAGCCAGTTCATTCAAAGACAACATAGGTTGCACCGTTTTTTTCCGTAGTGCGGTTGGTAGGTCATCAATAGGATGGTTGGTAGGTCATCAATACCCTCCACCTGAAAACAGATTGTGTTTGGGGGGAATGTCTGCACAGCTATACGTCAGGGAAAGCAAACATTCTTGATTTTGGTTTCTAGCTCTTATTACATTAGATTTATGTGTCCCTCAGAATCCACTATCTTTTTTTCCTAGAAAGTACTTGTGCAGAATAATCAAATTGCTTCTAAATCTTTTCAGACTGAGTTCTCTAAAGCTCTCACATTAAGACATGTCTACTACTCACTGAATAATGCATAAATCTTTCCTGAAACCTACTCCAACCTTTTAACAGCCTTTAAAAATTTATCTGGCAGGAGCAAGTCCAGTGTATTTGACTCATTAACATTGTTAGTAATGCCACTAACAGGATGTAATTACAATTAATGTAATTAGTGAAGAGCAAAGGTACTGAAGAAAAGCCATATCCACTCACTACCACACTGATGAAACACCTTAGGATAGCTTCTGCCCTTCCTGCAAGGTATCACTCCCAGAGCCTAGGATAAGGCACACAGACAGTCAGAGTTGCACTGCCTTCACTCACCTATTGGCTCTGTCAGGGCTGGCAAATAACTCAGGCATATAAGACTGTGAATTCCAAATCTTGGAAGTTCCACCAACTTGGCATCATAAAAGATTTTATTGTAGTGCAATTCACAGGTAATTTAATATTAATTTCCCCATCAATCATGAAAATGTTGAGTCTAACAAATTCCAATGCAGATTGCTGCTGCCCCTCTCACCCTATTTATTTGCTATTGCTTATTCTTTTTGGTAAAATATTTCCTCCATCTCTAAGTAGTCAAATTCAGTCTTTTTGAAAAATGTTTTTCTTATATTTTGTTGGATTTTTAATCATCTTCCTTTTACTTGATTAAGTGGCAATATAATAGTTTTCCCAAGTAACTTTAGCCAGATTTTAGAAATTCAAAAAATGCAGTAAATTCATCTTATTGTGACCCACTTTCTATTTAATGAAACATATTTCTGAAATGTATTCTACAATTTCATTTACCTGTTTGTAACCAGTATTTCATCTGAATGTTTACCATTATTTTGCCTTGCAAAATGACAGCGATATGACCAACATAAAAAAATTATGGGCATTTGAGCCACTTTTACTTGCATGTCTTCTGCTAAAGAACTACTTCTTTCCACTCACAATTTTCTGTCTTCCTCTCTTCAACTGTGCTTATAAATTCGTGTAGAATTTTCACCTCAAGTTAACAGATAAAGACGTAAGTGTATATAGATACGGATATATAGAGAAAATATAGACATAGATATAGCTGATATAAATACAGATATATAGATATAGATGATATAGATGCAATGTAAAATTATAGATAGAAACCCTTTTTTCTACAATACTGTTATCAGCTGCTGATTTTTATTCTTCAGGCTATCATGTTTAAACTCATGTGCCATACTATGCTCCAAATCTAAACTTTTGATGTTAGAAAGTTTCGTACTGCCTTTAGAAACGCTAGTTAATTATTGTTGATGCCTCCATGCATTATTCATTATCCAAAACAGAGCTTTCATTAAAACACAATTGTGCTTAATGCATTTCAGAAGTTTTTAAAAGATAGCTCAGGTATTCCTCTTGCTTGACTCAGTTCTCATTAACCTACACTGTACTCTCTCGGAGTTCTCTATCCCCCTACAGGTAATAAGATTATGAAACTCCTATCCAAATCTATCATCTAGTAATTTTGGTAACTCTTCTCTTTCAGCCAGATAGTTTATGCAGTAACCATCAGAAAATAAAAGACAATTTCTTTAGTTAATTCAGTAACAGCTGGATACATTTGAGCCTTTGACTTCTGTCAAACAGATGACATTTTTGTCTGGAGGCAATATAGTTCAATAGCAAATTGTTTTACATTCGGAAAGTGATTTAAGATATACTGGAATTAAAATGTACTGCGATAAAAAAAAATTATCCAGTTATATTCTTCATAGAAAATTAAGGTAGATGACAAATACTATGGCATTATAGCAATAAAAAAATACTTAGAACATTTAAATTTGCAGCTTTTTCTTCCTCTTTTTTGAAGGTTTTTAATATGAATATCACTTTCTTAAAATTGTGCTTTCCAAAATTCTATTTTAACCAACATTCATAGAAATGCAATAAAACCTAAAATCATAGAACTGGGACAGCAAAATGTTAAATAATGATAGAGAGAGATGGAGAAATCATATTTTCTTAAAGTGGTTGAAAATAGTAGTGTTATACTATTACGTAAGGAATAACTACGCATCTTTTAAAGTGCTGCTTAAAATACTGGAAAAAAGCAACTTTTTCCACTGAACTTTTATAGTTTTGCCCGACTGTGCACTAGTAACACAAGCTGTGATTGGCAATTCTATTGTGGCTGAAGTTCATTGTTTACAGTTATAAACCCAGTTTAGCTTCATTACACGCAGTCATGGCATCAACTGTTTTCTTAAAAAGCCCTGTTTCCTTCTCTGGTGAGTATATATTCATCCACTTCAGAACTACATCCAAACACCCACCTCCAAAAAAACCGATTTAAATACCAGTAATAAGACTTAAGTAAAAAAATTAGACATTTACCTACATCTGAATTCTCTTAAAGACCCATCTTTAGGCATTTTCATGGGTGAAAGTGACTTAGGAGTCTCAGTTTTGAGGAGCACCAAGATAATGTTCACCTTTGAAACCAGATCCTCTTTACCTACTTGTTGGGCATATCTCAGGGAGGAAAGAGGAGCAGAAGGTCAGGGAGTGGATGACAGGTTTGGTTTGACTCTATGCTATTCTTGACACTTCAGAAAAAGCTATGCCAAGAGTTGTGCAGTTTGGTTCTGAAAAACTTGTATAGTCGAGCTGTTCAGAGATGCAGCAAAATCCTCTTCCACTTTTTCCTTGGACAACTGGCACTGTGTTTTGTAGATGGAGGGCATGGAGAAAAAGCGAGGGGGGTCTTGTATGCACTGAAAGACTCGATAACCCTTCAGAATAACCACTGCGGTGTGCAGAGCTTCAGGTACAATCATCTTTCTCTCCAGTTACCTCAAACTATTTGATGTGACAACAGAACAGGTTAAGGTGAAACAGTTAATCCTTCTTAAAGGCCAGAAGATCTAAACATAAAGAACTGTTTGCTTGTAACGGATTAAACTAAACATTGTAGAACTGAACATGTAGGGGCAGGCTTTGCTCTAGAGCCAACCTGGTAACGTGAAACATTGATTTCATCCCTGATTGTTCACCCCTGCTCTGGACTGAAAACCCAGAAAGACACCGGGAGCTCACGCCTGGGCCCACCGGGGCCGGGCCACGGCATTTTCCAGCGCCGGAGGGACTGACAAGAGACTGAGCGAGCCGAGCTGAGACCCACGGAAAGCACTGCATGACCCTGCCCTCTCTCCAGAACAGCGAGAGGTTCCATTGCTTAATATAGTTCGCTTTTTAGTGTTTGTGAGTGCCTTGCTCGTTAAATTAACAGGTTTTTTTCACTTTTCTTAAAAGAGGTTTATCTCCTGAACAGGTAGGGGGAAGGGCTGCTGAATTTTACCCTCTAGGGAATCATCCCTTTGGAAGTTCCCTTCCAAATTTGTCCCAAACCAGGACACCTGCTGTCTTTCTTTGTCTTCTTTCTATCTCTTTATATTTTACACTTATTCGGAATTTGAGCTCTTTTTGACATCATGGCTGTTAAAACAGTGACATAAATATCAACATTATTCATTCCTATCCCTGGTGTTTTGGAGGATGACAGAAGCCATCACATAATCCATTAAGGAAGGAATCAACTTATAGTTCTTTACTAGAAGAGGTAACTAGGTGGTAGTGTCCTGTTAATTTCTGTGTTACTATCAAGTTTCAATGCTATCATATTTTTAGCCTAAATACTACAAAGAAAAGTATAATTTCACTAGTATTAATTTTCCAGTACCCTTTCATATTTTGGCAAGAGAGAAAATGGCAGTAGTAGATCATATTTATTCTGAGCATTATATTATAAGCATGGGTAAATTAATGGTTTCAATTTCTTAAAAAAAAAACCAACACATTTTTTCTCTAATTGAGAAAACAATAATTCACGTATATCAGTCAGCATGTGTGGAAACTGGTTTTAATTAAGAAACAGAGCAAAGTCTTGAAGTAAGTGTAGCAGCCAGGCCTGGGAAGCAGCTGCAACAGAGAAATCTATATCTTTTAAAGGATTTAGATCTGCTGCACAGTTTGGTTGGCATGTGGCAAATTAAATTTAATGTTAATTCATGTAAATTTATTAGCCTCTTTCTTTAGAGTCCCCCATGTTTTCATTGTACATGGTGTTTCAGTACAGATGATAATAAACTCATACAGATGCCACCAGTCATCAGTGCAACATTAATTACTGACTTGCTCAGAAAGTATTTACAGCCAGTGCTGGGACTGGCTGTGCAGAGCTGGCAGTGCTGTTACCATCACCTGGAAAAACAGAATTGTTCAGCAAATGCTGCTTCAAATAACTGAGAGGGGGACAGAGGGGAAGGAAAAGGAGCAGGTAGAGAAGGTGAGAAGGTCACATTGGAGGGGCTCACTGGAATTTGAATTACCAACTCTAAACTGCAAAGTTGACAAATGTTATCTCTGGACTCAAAACTCGCATTCCAAATGCAAATAGGGCCCAGAAAAGGTCTGAGATTTTAAAAATCTATTTTGTGATGTCAGCTCAGAGTCATTCATATTAACCCACCACATCAGATCCCACTGGGAAGAACAAATATAAATATTTATTGTTAGGATGCAGGTGAGAAAAGCAGAAGGTAGGAAGGATAAAAGCATCTAACACATGACAAAGCTGCCCCTGGCTTAGGACTGCGGAACAAATGACTAATGGCTTGTGTTTTCAGAGGACACTAGCAGAGATACAGCATGTTTTATAAAGCTGTTGAGATCAACATTTTATGGGCACCTCAACAATGGAACAGGCAAATGTGCTCAAATGGAAATTTGAATTCCATGTTGTGCTCAGCCTGAGGGTATTCAAATATAAAAGAGCTTTTGAAGCAGCAAGCAGTCTGTACAATGTGTTAGATGAGGCCCTTTTACATCCTTCTCATTAAGCTGGAGTGAGGTGATCAAGAATTATTATAAACAAATTTACCATTTTCTTCCATACCTTATCCAAACCATAGAGAAACATCATTATTATATACAGTAACTCTCTCCATATGTATAAACTACAGAAATGAGATGACCATGTCTATCCCCATTTTATCAGTAAAGATGGTTACCTTGCAGAGCAAGGAAAGAGCTGAATACAATACTTAGGTCAATAAACCATCCAATTTCCCTTTAGGGTATTAAATAGCAACTGAAATGTTGCAGTTCAACATCTTGATTCATAACTTAATTGACATCAGTCCACATCATGAAAATATATTTTATCTCAAATTTTATTGTCGGCTTACTCTATTTTCTCTGTAGAAGAAAACACAGATTAGAAGTATATAATTAAATAACTAGTGCAGAAGCCCGAGTGTACTCATATTAAGAAATGCAAAAATCCGTTGTACATTTGTCTTCTGGAGATCTTTCTTGGACAGAACTTCTGTCATTATATTGTACCCATCAGACTGATAGTAGATATATTTTTAAACTTGTTTGTTGTTTATATGCAAAATAATCACCTTGAATTTTCCTGTACTTCAATTACAGTATTAAGTAAAATTATTCTCACATCCATGTGTACTAAATGATCATGGCATCAATAGGATTGATTTGTAAATACAACATTCCATGCTGTTTCCCTCATGGAAGAATAAGGTTAAGAAAAAGAATAGAGGAAACCGGGAGAGTAAGGAATGCAATTGTCTGTTAAAAAAAACTCAAGATATTATCAATCCCCATGTCTGCCTAATTAGTCAGAACATCTGTCAAATTTCTATTTTCAAGTGAAGTAGCATGCATAATGCTGAAATGTCAATGACGATACTGATAGTGTTTAAATTGTATATTAAAAAAAAAAAAAACAAAACAAAAAAACAACAAACAAACCACACAAAAATCTGTTATTTTATCACTATCTGCTTCATAACAATCTGAAGAATTTTATGACACTTTCTCTTGCTCTTGCACATATTCCACAGCTGTTACAGTTTGTAGAGTGGTACCATTGTTCTCTTTGTGATACACAAAGGTGGAAATACCTTTGGACCTGGTGAATTAAACTCAACTTGAACGCAGTCATAAAAGATTTGACATTTCCTCTTGGAAAGAGAAGCTGTACAGACAAGGTAACTCTATTTCAAAATGATAACTGAAAACATCTTAAGGTTTCCTCCTCTTCCAGTCGGAATAAAGCCCAGAAATCTTCAGCCATACTTGTCTTGAAAAACATATCAGAACACAAAGGTTTGACACAAATATGCCACAAAACGTCCTCAGAATTACAACTCCACTTATGTGTTTTCCTCTCCCATTGGAGCTCTGTGGCAACAAGAAGGTAATGTTCTATAAAAGGTTTAAAAATTCTAAAAGTTAGTTTACTATTTTGTAAAAAGACCAAATGGAAATGAAACAGATATCTTTGAGAATGTACCCAAACCAGGAAGGTTTATGCTCTCATTTCTCACATGTATACGGAAACTAATACTTCTTCATGAAAATGATCAGAGGATTCAAAAACTGAGTGAGAGAAGAGGAAACAAATGATTTTTAGCAGATGGTTCATAACCTAGGGTTAAGGATGCTTAAGGATTTGGTAGCCTTGGAGTTAAGGCACTTATCCAGGAGCTGGACTGTGTTTTGGCTTCTACACCAAGGACTATAAAATATTCTTTTAGCCAACAACTGTTTCATGTGAATGCTGTTATTGTTGTGCGTCACACCCTGATGTGTCCAACTCCCCGGGCTTCACACAAGGAAATCAGTTCTGCCATGGTAGCTTGCGGGAAACATTGTGAATCTCTAAAACTGTTTAATGGATCTCTGCCCAAGATTCTTAATCTGTATCAGCTAGGCCTTGCAACTGAATCAACATTTTGGTAGTAGTTTTGAAGGCTGTGTCCAGAAGTACTGACAGTGTCAAAGCATGAAATGAACTAATGATATTTCTTCTATTCTATGCTTGATTCTCTCAGTAACTTTGTTGCATTCCGACCAAAATGGGAAAGCAAAGTGGAATGATATTGTTATGACAGGAAGGGAAGGCATGTGTCCAGGTAGATCCATTGTGATCAAATTCAGAGACATTTGTGTTTTCTGTGTCCAGCTTTTGATTAAGGTGTGCCTATTTGTTGCCAAACTTATCTTACTAAAATCAATTTCTGTGAATATCTAAATGAAATATTTCCATGATTCTATGAAATCTATTTGCTTAATGATGAAAAATAAGTTGATTACATTTTCTGTGGAAATTTCTATTTCATATAATTAATACACGTGGACTGAGAAAAGTATTTTATATAAAATATTTTTCCTCTGTCCAGATACGATCTGCCAAAGTGCAAAAAGAGTAGCTCATTTTCCTGTTTTGAAAGACAGATGCCCACCAAGGAAGGCAGGAACCTCCCTTGGAATAGAAAAAATATGACCCCCTACCTTTCGAATCATTATAACTTCGAAATTACGGGCCTTTCAGGCACGGATACAGGAAAAGGAGTAACATTTCTTTGCTAGACTGTATAAATGTGTGTCTAAAAAGNTGGGAACAGCAGAGACGAGCACATCTGGGGTGGCAAACAAAGAGCAGCAAAAACTCCTAAGCTGTGCCAGGAGCCACAAGGATATCTGGGCCGATAGGATGCCAGGTTAAAGTGTAAAAACAGCCCTGAAGCAGCTGCGGAAAACAGGGGTTGGGCAGAGGATTGCTCCCCTGGATAGCTCACCAGCAATGGGGGGTACCGCGGTCGGGCTGCGGTGCAGAGGGAATGGCCCGGCAGGGACATGCTGTCGGCACCTGGGGCAGCTTGCAGCAGCCCTGGGCTCCCAAGAAAGCAGAGGAGCAGAGAGGCAAGCCAGCAAGCCCCAGTCATTGTGCCGAAGGAAAAGAAAATAACTCTGGCAAAAACCAAAAGACGCAGTATCTCCAGTCAGACACCCACACCACGTGGCTCTCAAATTGATCCCCCCACCGGAACAAAACTGTCTCACCTTAGGTCCTGAGAGCAAGAGAGAGCGAGAAGCTGATCCCAGCCCCCTGACCCCCAGACAAAATCTCATGGTATCTGCACTTCCCAAGAGAAAGCCCCCCAGCTGAAAGGCTGCAGCCAGCTGCACCCCTTCCCCCTATCTTGGCCACATTCTTTGTCTCTCTTATTCATTGTTCCAGTCTCTTAGGCAGCGAATGGCAGAAAAATTCCCAAAGAGAAAGGAAAAAAAAGAACAAATCCTAACCTCCAACACTCATTCACCTGTTTAGGTTTGGCTCAATGCAGAGCTCTGGAGCTGTGAAAGGGATGTGCCCAACATTTTCAAACCATGCGGAAATGTGTTATGCACAATGTGTCAAGATGCAGACATTTGCAGACATTCTCTTGTCTCTTTGTACAGAGTATCTGATTGTTGATGACAACTGACATTTTTTATCATAAGGTCAACAGTTTAGACTGAAAACATTCACCATGACTTAGGGAGTTTATCTTGATAAGAGGACACTGGTAGGCTGAGTCTGGCTTTGTCATTTAGAAACAAATGTATTGGAAAAGAGGAAAGGGACAAGAGTGGAAGGGGAAAGGAAAAAAAATGGCTTGTTTGCCTTGTAGGCGGTTTTTTTGTCTTGCTGACCACATTGCTGCTTGCAGCTGATCATCAAGGTATGCAGGCTTCTTCCAGAGCAAGAAAGCTGCTTTTGCAAAATTTTTGAAGGTTTATTCCAAAATTTTTTTCATGAAGAGAGGACATGAAAAGTTGTCATTGTGCAACCTTGGAAAGTTATTTTCCATAACTTTAGGTATGCGTTTTTAGAGATAGTAGTGTAACGTGCCAGGAAACCCACTCATGTTTCAGATATCCTGCTTGATTCAGTATTCAATATTTGGTTTACATAGCCCCTGTTTTCAATTAATCTTTTTTTGATAACTACATACTATTTTTGAAATATGATATACCCCCATAATCCAATTCACACAAAGATTGAATTAGCATTAATTTTAAAATGTGTTTTATGGGGTTTCATTAATTCATGAGGAGTCAAAGGTTATGCTAAGAATGAATAATATTTGCATAATAACAACCACTTAGTTCCTGTTCTTGCAGTCATTCAAATAAGGGTGCAGGACAGAGTATTACCATCTCCAGCCTGCAGGTTTGACTTTTCAGTCCATTTTTCTCAGTCCATTGTGAGACTGGTATACATGTGCAGAGTACATAAAAGTCCAGATATATTCTTGTATCCGGAATTTACACAAGTGGAGGAAGGATATATTCCATACATGTGAAGAATGTACAGTGAAAGAAGAAATTCTGAAAGAAATTGTAATCTGAAAATAATTTATGCGGAACAGGATGGAATTTATATGCCCTTATTGAGTTTTTGTGTAATACTCAAAGCAGATCAGTTTGTATGTGGATGGAGCACAGCACGATGATGGAAGGAACAGCCACTAGCTTTGGTTCTACTCTTAAAATATCGTGGAAATGACCAGCACTCTGCTGATCTGAGCTGCATCACTCAACCTCTAGGACCTTTGGAGGGCTCACAATGTGGCAGACTGTTTTCCATGCCACTGCACTGCTGAGCTTTGTCACACTGTCCCACTATAAAACAGAATGTTCCCCTCTCATTTCAGATGAACTCGTTTGGGTATTAAGCAGGCCACCAAGAAAGTCACCATATTCACCAACAGGTAAGATGAGCACACATGAATATAGGATTTTGATGCAAAAGAAAATCCAAAGGAAATGTCATAAAAGCATCTCCAGATGATGACCAGTGTCAGGTACTCCTGACTGGTAGATTGCTTTAGTTCAAAAACGCAGATTGAACTGTGTACCAAAATAATTGTAGCTGTGTACAAAACCTGAGATTGCCAGTACTCATATGCATGACTATCTTTGAAACAGCACAGTTTTAATTGAGTACTCTATTAAGATACAGAAATAAGTTTTAAATTTCTTCTAGTTTATTATGCAACTGTGGAAACTCCTAATCATCTGAACTTCCAAACTTACACAAAGACAGCTTGACAGCAAGCTTTAGAAATCAGTCCTTAGACACTCTTAAGGGACTTTTCTGCAACCTGGAGGCAAAACCTACAATATGTTGAGATGGGTAAAAGTTTTCCTGTTGGTAAAAAAAAGATAAGAAGGGCAGAGGTTTCCAGAGGCAAAGACAGNGGCAAGCCAGCAAGCCCCAGTCATTGTGCCGAAGGAAAAGAAAATAACTCTGGCAAAAACCAAAAGACGCAGTATCTCCAGTCAGACACCCACACCACGTGGCTCTCAAATTGATCCCCCCACCGGAACAAAACTGTCTCACCTTAGGTCCTGAGAGCAAGAGAGAGCGAGAAGCTGATCCCAGCCCCCTGACCCCCAGACAAAATCTCATGGTATCTGCACTTCCCAAGAGAAAGCCCCCCAGCTGAAAGGCTGCAGCCAGCTGCACCCCTTCCCCCTATCTTGGCCACATTCTTTGTCTCTCTTATTCATTGTTCCAGTCTCTTAGGCAGCGAATGGCAGAAAAATTCCCAAAGAGAAAGGAAAAAAAAGAACAAATCCTAACCTCCAACACTCATTCACCTGTTTAGGTTTGGCTCAATGCAGAGCTCTGGAGCTGTGAAAGGGATGTGCCCAACATTTTCAAACCATGCGGAAATGTGTTATGCACAATGTGTCAAGATGCAGACATTTGCAGACATTCTCTTGTCTCTTTGTACAGAGTATCTGATTGTTGATGACAACTGACATTTTTTATCATAAGGTCAACAGTTTAGACTGAAAACATTCACCATGACTTAGGGAGTTTATCTTGATAAGAGGACACTGGTAGGCTGAGTCTGGCTTTGTCATTTAGAAACAAATGTATTGGAAAAGAGGAAAGGGACAAGAGTGGAAGGGGAAAGGAAAAAAAATGGCTTGTTTGCCTTGTAGGCGGTTTTTTTGTCTTGCTGACCACATTGCTGCTTGCAGCTGATCATCAAGGTATGCAGGCTTCTTCCAGAGCAAGAAAGCTGCTTTTGCAAAATTTTTGAAGGTTTATTCCAAAATTTTTTTCATGAAGAGAGGACATGAAAAGTTGTCATTGTGCAACCTTGGAAAGTTATTTTCCATAACTTTAGGTATGCGTTTTTAGAGATAGTAGTGTAACGTGCCAGGAAACCCACTCATGTTTCAGATATCCTGCTTGATTCAGTATTCAATATTTGGTTTACATAGCCCCTGTTTTCAATTAATCTTTTTTTGATAACTACATACTATTTTTGAAATATGATATACCCCCATAATCCAATTCACACAAAGATTGAATTAGCATTAATTTTAAAATGTGTTTTATGGGGTTTCATTAATTCATGAGGAGTCAAAGGTTATGCTAAGAATGAATAATATTTGCATAATAACAACCACTTAGTTCCTGTTCTTGCAGTCATTCAAATAAGGGTGCAGGACAGAGTATTACCATCTCCAGCCTGCAGGTTTGACTTTTCAGTCCATTTTTCTCAGTCCATTGTGAGACTGGTATACATGTGCAGAGTACATAAAAGTCCAGATATATTCTTGTATCCGGAATTTACACAAGTGGAGGAAGGATATATTCCATACATGTGAAGAATGTACAGTGAAAGAAGAAATTCTGAAAGAAATTGTAATCTGAAAATAATTTATGCGGAACAGGATGGAATTTATATGCCCTTATTGAGTTTTTGTGTAATACTCAAAGCAGATCAGTTTGTATGTGGATGGAGCACAGCACGATGATGGAAGGAACAGCCACTAGCTTTGGTTCTACTCTTAAAATATCGTGGAAATGACCAGCACTCTGCTGATCTGAGCTGCATCACTCAACCTCTAGGACCTTTGGAGGGCTCACAATGTGGCAGACTGTTTTCCATGCCACTGCACTGCTGAGCTTTGTCACACTGTCCCACTATAAAACAGAATGTTCCCCTCTCATTTCAGATGAACTCGTTTGGGTATTAAGCAGGCCACCAAGAAAGTCACCATATTCACCAACAGGTAAGATGAGCACACATGAATATAGGATTTTGATGCAAAAGAAAATCCAAAGGAAATGTCATAAAAGCATCTCCAGATGATGACCAGTGTCAGGTACTCCTGACTGGTAGATTGCTTTAGTTCAAAAACGCAGATTGAACTGTGTACCAAAATAATTGTAGCTGTGTACAAAACCTGAGATTGCCAGTACTCATATGCATGACTATCTTTGAAACAGCACAGTTTTAATTGAGTACTCTATTAAGATACAGAAATAAGTTTTAAATTTCTTCTAGTTTATTATGCAACTGTGGAAACTCCTAATCATCTGAACTTCCAAACTTACACAAAGACAGCTTGACAGCAAGCTTTAGAAATCAGTCCTTAGACACTCTTAAGGGACTTTTCTGCAACCTGGAGGCAAAACCTACAATATGTTGAGATGGGTAAAAGTTTTCCTGTTGGTAAAAAAAAGATAAGAAGGGCAGAGGTTTCCAGAGGCAAAGACAGATGTCTATTTTGATTTCTCTCTTCCTTACCGCTAGAGGACTTGCACCAATTTTCCACTGAACAACAAGAATTAGTAATAGCTGGACTCCAGAGGCTGACATTGACAGAGGCTGGGATGAGTAAACTGAGAGTCACTTATTGCCCCTGAAGAATGGAGACACCAGCTACGGGCACTAAAAGTTTGTACCACCACATTCTCTGCTCAGATGCAGCAGATACTGTGTTTGATGGAATATTCAGATTCGAGTAAGGTACAGTTTTACATTGTCTCAGACAGAAAAGAGCATGAGTAGGTACCATAAATTCAACGTACCTACACTCCTATTATCTATAAAAGTGCTGAGACAACTTAATTACTGTGGTTTTGGGTTTTTTTTCAATAATTAGAAGACATCAGTTTTACTTTCACTAACTTTAAAAAAGGTATGACTTCTTTAAAAAAAAAAATCCTTAATTGTTCTCAGGGGATAATTATTCCAGAGAATGTCTTCATATGAAGTAACTTCAGAAACATTTGATTATGGAACCTGGGCAGACATGAAACAAACTTATGGCAGACAGGATTAAATCACTGACCTGCAAACCTTTCCAAGATTCTTAAGGAGAAGATAACAGAGCAGCACTACAGAGATGTAGTGATTTTTGCTGCTGAAATGTAAGTTAAATATGAGTACTGCTTCATCAGTAGCTACGAATACTTTTTCAGAATCTAAATGCCATTTACTTTCTTTTCTTTTCTCTGTCTACATCTGGATAGGCTTTAATTTTCAGGAAGGAAAAGTTTATAGCTTCCCTAATGAGTTGTGACAAGCTCTGTTCATCTTTCAGCTTCTTTTTTTTCTAGTATGCTGAAGCCTAATGGTTTACATTTATTACATGAAAAAAAAATACAGCGAGACCTTAAAATCTACTGCACAAGAATGATCTCTCATCATCGTTTGTCCATTTATGCCTTGCACACAAGCTTTTCCAAAGGTAGATGGGCTAATGGACACTTTGAATTCTCTTTGCAGCTCTGGTGCTGACCTGCTGCCTATGCAGTTCACTTATTATTCTTTTCATCTCATCTCTTTAGATCAGAAGTTCTCCAGGGCAAATGAATGATGTTGTCATTATGGCTGTCAAAGAGATAAGGTGCTCTAACTTCTCACTTTTCACTATGCATTTTCAAAGGAGATACCTTTCCCTTAGTTAAAAATTCATATTAAAATTGGTCTACAGTATCAAATTTCCTCAGCAGTATCTGTGAACCATTATCTCACAAAGGATTTTGTACAAGCTTAACTTCCTTCCCTATGAAAATTCAGTTAATTCTGGCAACATTTCAAGAGAAAACAGTTCCATTTCTACCTGAAACGAATTGAAAAGTTTTTCTAGGATATCTCCTATTGCACAGAGAAACAGTCAATCTTTGTGAATTTGCAGTGTTTTATGAAGTTTTCATAATAAAAGCTTATGCAATAATTTGATATTTTGAAAAGAGGGCTATTTTAAATACAAAATATTTGTAAAAAATGCAGAATAAAGTGAAAATTTGATCTACTGTTCATTAATGCTATTTACGCAGAATCTTGTAGACAAGATTGTAACTGTGCATCAGGGAAAATACTTCCTCTGCATGGTGGTAAAATTGAGCAAACTATAGACATAGTCACTGGTTTGCTCACTCATCATTGGTTGCTGAGATGGAGAGAGCTGTTTATCTAGAGAATATTTACTTCATTTGTACTGAGAAAACTTACCTCTATCTTATCGATGATGATGTGCCAAGCCACCAAAACACAATTCTCACAGGCACTGTTATGAATTATGCTTTAATTTGCCACCCATCTTTTAATTTTTACAGTATACATAAAGCAGCTAATGACACAGGAAATATTGATAGACTTACATCTATTACTTCTCCTGTTGTTACTGCAAATCTCCTCACCTGACAAAGGAAACTCAAGGGACTCTAAGTGCAATATAAAAGGTAACGAGAGAAACAACCCAAATTAAAAGAATAAAGTCCAACAAAATTACAGTGACTTTAATGAAATAGGCATTTACCTTATGTCTGGACATAAATTATTCATTAAATTATGAATATTTCTATTCCTCATTTCTAATTGGAACATTTAGCTGATTTAAGGTGCTTTTAATGATCATTCTACAGAACATTATAGATCTCTAGATTTTCTTTAAATTTAAATTTTGAAGGGTTTTTGAGAGTGATAAGAGTTTGCCTTCTTAAGGCAGCAGGATTAGAACAAGAAGTAAAGGTTCTTGGGTTTTTTTGTTTGGTGGTTTGTTTTTGGTGTTCTTTTGTTAATTGCTCTTTAGTGGAATCTCTTGCAGCATGGAAGGTAAAAAAAAGTGGAATTGAAAAAATAGGGATGTAGAATAGGCCAAAACATTAATTTCAAATTTCATACTTTTATAATTAGCAGCAAAAACGGTCTTGAACATAAACTCAAGTTTCCTACATACAGCTCTGAGGCAAATCTGGGATTTTCAGTTGCATCCATGTCATTAAGAAATTAATCTAGTCAGCCTCATTTTCAGAAGGGATGTTATCAGCTCCACTCTTCATGCACTTTGATATCTCCTTCTCCCAAGCAGATCAGGTTTCAGTAGAATTTGGAGCAACTGTGCAGCCTGACCTTATCTTGCTCTTCAGACACCATTTGAATAGGGATTTCTGGCATGCACAAATAGGGAGAGAAGCAGATTTGCAGAGAACTTCAGACTCATTTAACAGTCACTGCAGCAGATGTCGAAGATCACCTCACATTTGTGAGCAATAGTATTGACTCAGTATTGCCTTATATTCCTTCTCCCCTCACTCACCTCTACTTTACACTGTTTGAGTCCAGTTTTCAGTTATTAGAAATGCCTCTGGCCCGAATTAAGGTGCAAACAAGACCATATGCCAAAGTCAATAGTATGGGTTTTATTTGATAGTAAATAT
>WAAG01079207.1:0-32148 GCA_013390105.1 Tichodroma muraria
ACAAATTTGTTTTACAAATAAGATAAGCTTTTTTTCCCCTCATTCAGCAGGTTTGCTGCTTTGTTAATTCTGTAACAAAGAATTACAGAATTCTTTGCATGAAGTGAAAAACAAAGCAAAGTGTATTGTAATGGCATAAAAATTCTGTGAAGTGTTCACACGACAAGGACCTTTTCTTGTAAATCAATGACAGTTCCTTTCATAACCCTTCTTTATATTGGTTTAGTAAAAATAGACAGTCATTATTGCAATATGCCATTGGAATTTGTAGATGCTATGAGGTCATCTTGTCTATAGCAGACAAGAGAAGCCCGTGCATTTTAAGTACACATTGATCTGTGATCACTGAGGAGTAAGGAACAGCATTAAACCTGAGTTTCCTGTGCCTCTGCCATCATCTCTGTAAATGCAGACGTCTCCTCAGAGAACTTGCATGAGTTGTGAATCAGTTACTTTTATTTTCATGTTGTCTGTGGCTTGTATGATTTTCATCACAATTCATTCATGTTAGATGGTTTGCCCAGGTAGTCTAGGCTACTATGATAAAAGGTAAAAATGAATTAGAAATCCCAAAAAGTAGTCAATGCTGTTGGTCTTTTCCTGGTCAATGTCTAGTGAGTGTGTCATTGCTAAGGAGCGTTCAGTGCTAGCAGAGGGTACTGCAGATATGGGTACAGTGGAGTGCAAAATCAGGATGCTCCTAGAAATGCATGAATTTAATATGGACACAATGGAAATCGGCTAATGGTACTTAGATATTGTACTAGTATGAAATGTGGTATTTTTCACTAATACCCCAGAAAATTTTAAAGACCACAACATTAGCTTCAACCAGATTGGGACTGCCAAACCAATACTAAATTCTTTTGCCAGAAGTGTCAGCTTTCTGTACCGTGATATCCAGCAGTTTACCCAGTTAGTTTTCCTCTGCAGTGAAGTTGATTATACTGAAAGTGGATGTATGGCTGTAATAGCTCTGACTCATTTCTTAAAGCACAGCTCAGTAAATGAACCCCACCCTGCCATGGGCTGTGTAGGCGGATTGGTTTCCAAACACATCACGGGATATTGGAACCAGTTATGCTCAAAAGCCAGGACTGACTGTGGGAGCTCTGCTGTGCTCTGGGGTAGCCAAAAGGCAGCTGTGTTATGACCATGTAATCACAAGGCTACAACAGAGACTGAAATATTACTTAAGTCATTTGGGAACTTCTTCAATTTCCCTCTTCTCCACAGACTTGGGCTCTGAAGGCTTCCTATTTGTTTTATTAGTACAGCTTTACTGTTCAAAGGCAACATAACTTGGGAAAGAGTAGGGATCATATTATTTTTAGCACATGGATAAATATACCTAAGAAAGAAAACTCAGTCATGCAAACCTAGCATTTGCAAGACTTATATGGGTTAGAATGACCCGTGTAAAACCATATATTACTTGTTGAAAGAATCTGAAACTAACAAACTGTCACAAATAGCATTGTGCATCCTATAGGTCATGGTGAGATATTTAATCCTGAGATCAAAGAGAAGTAAATAAAATCTGCCAAATGTTTTCATTAAATATTCAAAAATTTTCAAGTAAAAATTGACTTGATTTTTTTATCATTTATTTTCTGCATGTAGTGCATCTGAAAATAAAGCCCATTTTCATTGTTTCAAGTTGGAATACATTCTGGGACCAGCACAAAGGGTACAGAGTACATAAAGCCTTGTGGGTCTATGATATGAGCTGACTAGGTTCTTTTTAAACAGGAGACAGGGTTAATTTTGAAGTTGGGGAGTGCTGAAGAAACTCGATTCCCCTTTTTCCCCCTTAAATATTGTATGTTTTAAGCATTTAAAAAAAATAATCTTTAACATTCTAATAAAAATCTGTGATTACAGCTGTTGCTCTTTATGTGAAAGAAGTAATTTTTCAGTTGCAAGGGTCATATGTTAAGATGTTTCTGGGATTTTTTTTTTTTTGTTTTTTTTTTGTACTACAGTCAGCACAACAAACACTATAGTTTGACATCCATCTCTAAATAAAGGCTATGCCCAGTGCTAGCTGGGAGATTAGCTTTAGTCAAAGGTTTCCTGCAAACAAAATACCCAAATAAGCTCAAACTACCCAGGGAAGAAACTGTAGGCTAATGTAGAAGTCATGACAAGTATTCTAGGCAAATTGTGATGTGTGCACCAAGGACTGCAGGTTCTTCAGAGCTGCTGAGAGAGACCCTGAAAGAAGCCTGCTGTACAGGTGCTAGATTTGGATTTAAGAAATAGGCTGTACAGTATCAAACTATATAAAAAGCTTAAAAACCACAATGAGAATATATTTTAAAAAATTTCATCTATATTGTAAAAATTTTTAAATTAGGTCCAAACCACCATTAAAAAAGGTATGAAATGTGCAATTTTGCAAGTGGAAACAAGGGGCACAAGAAAGATTCCATAGGGTTTAATTAGAGTTGCTTTGTGATTTCTTTGTTTCCAGTACCTTCATATACCCAGTAATCACACAGACCTCAGAGCAGTTCTCTTCAGGCAAGTAGGACATGAGCTAAAAGTATCATCACTGATTTCAGTAGGGAAGATTGGCTGCAACAAGGAGTAAAAAGCTATTTTAAGAGACAAATGTACAGTACAATCTATTTATGTAAATACTTGGAAAACTCAGGAACAAAATTGTTTCCTAAGTACAGAGCTGTGAAATCAGTGTGCCATATGGAGCTATAATATATGGCAGAATATTTTAAAATCTTAAACCTTCTTGAAAGGAAACTGTTGTAAAAGTCTGCATCTAGAATAAAATGACTACTCATTTGTGTTTTAACTGAAAGCTGCAAAGATATTTCCAAATATACTAAAATTAATATAACTTGATATTGTTAAAAGGCAGTAACCCTTTTCACTTGTTTCTCACGAAGCAGAGTGTGGAAATGATAATTAAAGGCAAGTGAAACAGATGGCTGTAATATAATTCATGAGTCTTAACTGGCACTTAACACTAACTCTACTTTCAATTTGACAAATACAATAGACACCTATGTTGACATACACGTGGTGCACTTAACTACTTTTATTTATGCAAGTGAGGTATTAAAATTGTCTTGAAAAGCAGACATCTAAAGAAGAGAAAATGGTATGAAGAGGAGAATAGTAGTCATTGCTTTCAGTGTTCAATGATTAGTAGTTGTAGGGTATTTTCTTCCAGTATCCTATCTTATAATTTCCATGCAAAGTCTCCATCTTACTCCTCCACTAGATAAGTAGCTTCGGAAGATAGGAGGAAATCCACCACTTTTTCAGCAAGAATTAATTATGAAGACTGGTTTTGTTTTTTGAAATGAAGTATAATAAGCTAAAAGTGTGTGCAACTCACACGCTGCGTATGGTACACTTTTAATATATACACTGTCATAGTACACGAGCATTTTGTATGTACACTGATACCACCTTCAGCAGGAAGTTAAAAGTCAATAGATAGTGAACCTTGTGCCGTGTCTTCCCTTCCTCTGACATAAATTTCACATGGAATCTCCTCCATCACCCTATCTTCTATCACCTGCTCGGGGCAGTCGTGAGCTTGCTTGAAAGTGTAAGTGCTTTTCTTGAATGTGCTGTTAAATGTTTTCATGGGCTGGGGCTGTGCGAAGTCATTGCGGAAGGGCAGCTCCATGGAGCTCAGGTTGGTCCTGCTCTGTTTCAGGTTGGAGCCCTGGGAGCCACAGTGGTGGTCATGAATGCATCTGGAAGCTGTCGAAGGGCGGCGCAGTTTCTGATAGTTTTCAAGTTCCTCTGATAAATCTGCCAAATCTGCAGAAATTTCCTTGTCCCTTAGTGAGAACAGTTCATAGTGAGGAGGATCAAAAACTTCCTGGAAACCAGTTTTATTGAAGGCAGTCTTGCAAGCCATAACCTTTTTGCGAGGTTGCTTTACTTGCACTAGAACTGAAATGATAAGAAGAACTAAAACTATCCCTGTTGTGATGCCAATGACTGTCCCATGGGTTTTGGTGATTTGTTCAAACAATCCAGTTTTTTTCTTTTCTGCAGAGAAAAAATTATTATGACAAGACACTCATTAGTTTCTACACTTTTGATAATGTATTTAAACAAAGCAAAAACTTGTGATTGCCATGCAAGTGATAAAATTACTTAATGGGACTGGAGACTAGACCTGTATGTCAATGGGATTTGTCTAATTCCCTGTCATTAGTGGCTACCATATGATAATTCAGTGGCAGGTGCAACTCTGTGAACAAGTGCTTGCTCAGCTGGCATGTGCCTTCCATCCTGAACCTTTACTGATGTTCTATATTCCTAAATCCATGAGCTAAATAGGCTTAAATTAACCTTAAATAGGTTAAATCCAGCTACAGATGATGTTTCTCTTATCATGGTTTGCTCCTGCTGGTAACATTCCCAGTGATGTCAGTAGAAGAAAACCTAGATTATAAATTGTCTAGTTCTTCTTTAAAAGGAAAATATTATCAGATACAAGAATGACTGTACTGTTTGCTTTCACATCTCTGGAAACGAAATGGTTGTGTCCATTGTGTAAGTCTGTTATACTTAATTCATCAATTCTTCACAGGGAGGTTTAGCAATGCTCTATTCCAGTTCTAAGAGTCCAATGATTAATTTACTGGAAAAACAAAAAGGTGTGGGGGGGACAGACCAACCAACCCAAATCATCTGGCAATTCTGGCTAGTACTTCATGTGAAAACACACAAGATGGCAGCATCAGAACAAGATGATTTTCCATATTTAAAATTCTTATTTGAAGAACAAAGTTTGCTGGTTGGATTGCTTTAATTTTCTTGTCCTGGGGGACTGAGAGATTTCTACACTGCAACATGGACTAGTGGGAGAAAAGCATTTAAGACTATGAAGAAAATGTAGTAGCCTAAATCTTGCATAACATTGTCAGATATCTGACTCCTGGCATCTGAATATGTGTGTTAGGTACCTAAATACCACACACAGTGCATGGGGAGAGGTATACACCATCATGTGTTATTTGAAACAATCCTTATACTAAGCAGAGACTTCCAAGGAGCTGGCTAATAAGAAATTACATTTCTGCTTCAGAGCTTGGACTGTTTTCTTTGAGCTACTTTTTACCTTTGAAGTGAAGGAGGAGATCTCCCCTTGTCCTGCCTATCTTAGATCACAGTGGTGCCATCCATGGTGGGAGGTATGAATTTCACTGCTCTGGCAGTTCTCTTGTCTGCATCTAGGTTTCTTAATTCTTGGCAGATATTTTAATCAAAAAGTTGTTTTGCAAAAGGCGATTTCTCCTCCAGTCTCTTAAAATAAATGGCACACAACTGACTTCTCTATCAGTTTTTGTGTTACAGGGCTTAGGCATAAGTAGGTCACAATATGCTCAGATTTATGTAGCTATTGATATGGACTAAATGAGAACTCTGGGTGCCTGCAGAAACTGAGCACAATTGTGAGCAGCTCTCTTTTTAAGGCTAAGAAGTGCTTATTTGGTTGCATCAGTCTCCTTTAGCTGGCAATGTGGCTCTAGTCTTCAGCCGTCTCTTGATTTCTGCTGTGCAAGTATTACAGCAGAATTTAGATTGCATTCAACATAAAACATGATGGGACGTTCAACACCAGATACAGCACTTTACAAATATTGGTAAAGAGATGGTTTTTCTGGAATTAATTTTTTTAATACTGCAGTACACAAGTGAAGTATAGATTCTAGGGGAGAGTCTAGAAAGCAATTGGTAAAGATGGGAAAGATATCTAGAAATGAAATTTAAGAGGCAATGTTGAATGTTATCAAAGCTAAGGATGGTTTCAAGGAAACTTAGTTTTACACTGCAAACTTCGGAGTTATGGATCCATCTTGTTGACTGGAAAAATTCCACAATATGCCTTACATTAGAATATCTATTGGTGTGTATTTCTTTGTTTATTCAAAATGCAACTAACAAGTAGGGTTATTTTAATTCTTATTTACTTAAAAATGCAAGCAGGATTTGCGCATTGAAAAGAAATTTTTTTTCAAGACTTTCTATGGAGAAGGTTTTGACCTATTCTGCAGGGTCGCTTTCTCTTTGAAATGGAATACATATTTAATATCTTCTGGAGTTTTGTGTTCAGACCTACTGATGCCATTCTGTTTGTCAAAAATCCCTAAGCAAACAAGCTCAAGTGTTTTTGTTCTATTGTTTTCTTTAGAAAGAAAAATTGTTGACCTTAGACTGGTTTTGTTCTAAGTCTGACAACTGAGCTGTTCTTGAAGCACGGGAGAATGTCTGTGCTTTAACAGAATAACAATTTCTTCAAATTATGAGAAATTTTCCTACAAAGCCTGATATTGAAACAAGTCTTTACTGTAGTTGTGATGCTTGAAATAATACTCGAACCCATGTTCTAGAAGCAGCAATTTACATGTGTCTGTATTCCATAAGTGTTTATTTCATGCTTCCTAACAATTCCTCCTTCCTCCCCCATCCTTTCTCACACCATATACAGCAGCTGAATTTATCCTGAAATAGCCTGTGATTTACAACTCTAAACAAATGTTTTAAAATTGTCTTTGAGGATTGTTGCTTCTGTGTCAACCCTGAGAGATGCTTTTTGTGCTCGAAAACTTCTGTGTTTTTTCCTCTCTTTATTTTTATCTCTAAAAGGTATTATCTGTGCCTACAATCCTTGCTTCGTTAAAGTTTAGAAATTGCTAGGATGCAGCCTCAAAAACACTAAATTGTAGCTCTTATCAAGCTGATATCCTTTTAAAATAGAGAGCATATGCTGAAGAGGAACAAATTTAGTTAAAAGCGGTAAGATCAATATTCAGCATGCTTTCATGTGTCCTGAGTTTAAATAAAAAATTTGGAACACCTTCCTGAGATTAGCAGAATAGCTGTCTTCAGCATATTTCCAGGAAAAAGACATTTCAAGACTTTCTTGAAAGGCAAACTGACCAGCCTAATTCACTCATAAAGGCTGTGGTTTGCAGCATATTCACCTCTGCAGTGGTTCTCATCCCAAGGGTATGCACAGTTCTGAATGCCATTGCAGACTAAAGAATTATTGATGCACATGTTGCTATGGCAGAAGTAAGTGTTGCCTGAGCAGGGAGCTGCAGAAGAGAAGAAAAAGAAAACATTCAGAATTTTCAGTAATTGATGCCTTGCAATAAAACTGTTAAGTTCCTATATCTGCGGGTTTTGACATGCCTCCTTCCTCTCTGCTTCAAACATAATCGTTTCTCCTGCACGTCACTATCTGATGCTTCTCTCTCTCTTCACGTGATTGCTTTCAGCATATTATCAATGCTACTAAACCAATTCTTGCTCCAAAGGGGTAGGTAGCAAATAGAGACAGTCACAAAACACAGATAATGGAAGGAGGTTTTAGTATGTGTCTTTAAAAACTTAATACTTAAAAATCGCACGCTCACGATCTATTATATATTTATTCTGTGGAGCATCTGCTGTGTATATGTTGTGAAGCAGTCCCTGAATATCTGCACTTTAGAGCCCATTAATATCTTAAGGCAAATCAGATTTCAGCTTGTGAAGGACTGTTTCAGTAATTGCAAGAGATTTCAATAACTAGAGGCATCTAAGTTATTCCTGCTTGTGAATCAAAAGCTCCTGGATCCTCCTATTAGAGCTAATGCAGGGATTGAGAGAGTACAGTTTAGCTTTTTATGTATCTATCTATATATAGTCAGAAATGTGAAGAAAGAAATTAACTAGAAGACTGCCCCATGTATTTGTGAGTATTTGTTACAGCTCCTTGACATAAGAAAAAAGGTATTAGAAAGTAGTAGTAATTCTTTTCAAGGTGTTGTATCACATACATAGGGAATTACTTATAAATTCAGGGCACTGGACAAGAAATTGGTTTTCCCTTTGTTTCAGTAATGTGGTATTTTTATGATGGAAACGTCTGTTATTAGTGGAGTCAGTTATACACTAAACAGCAAAGATGTGTGGTAGACATTCTACTATTTGGTTTCACAGAAAGCATGTGTTCTTGGGCAGTCTGGATTCTTTGAAACATAGCAGGAAACCCAAAGGGTAGAGCAGAGAGAATGACTGCTGAACACTGCATTTCACACTTAGTCATTCTGTTAGGCTTGAGAATCACAATGACAAAAAGAGGACTTGTGCCTAAGAGCAAAAGAACATTCAAACCTTTAATTTTGATTTTGCACTCCTAAATGAAATATGTATTGTCTTCCCATGGCTTACTGCACTGAAGTTGGGTAACCTACACTCATTGGTTTTAAGCTATTGTATTTGCTGTTACTGCTTAACCCTGGCAATCTGGCAAGAAGCTCCGTACAAGAACTTGCTTTAACTGTAGTGCAAGCATGAATACAGAACATAGAGTGTGTTTTGGAACAGTTTATCCATGTAATCTCAGTGCTTAAAAATGTCATGGTAGCTATCACATCACTTCCTTGCTCAAGTGAGTTGAGAATTTAATTGTTTGGAGAGTAGATCTAGTCTGAACAACACTGATTTAAAACAGGATCACTCTTTCAGAAGGTCGAGATCAGGCCCATTCTGCCAGTTGTGCCTTAATGTAAACATATTCCCTTTCTCATTTCCCTGAACAGGTGAATTTTTTTTACAGTTCTGTATTTTTGGATGATGCATTCTGCCATTGCTTCTCCATCTCCCAGCACAGTCTCTATTTTACATGTTTGTGTAGTCCCTTTAAGTTTTTGTGGGCATAGTTTTTGTTCACAGTTCATGGAGATGGGACAAATGGATTTATTTTCCTTTTGTCCGTTATTTGGGGAGTTAGAAGTCTAAAAGTCACAATGATGGATCAGTTCCAGCCTAGGACTTCAAGGACATAGCTGGACTCTTCTCATAACAGCTGCCCAAAAGCAGTGCAATGCTCACAGTGCTCTTTGCAGCCCACATTACTCATCTATTGAATCAAGCCAGGAATCAAATACATTGATTTTCCACATTGCTGTTAGCTGAATTACTTAGTCAAATCTGCAAGCAGCGCTAGGTGTGTGTTAGGTGACTGTCATGCACTATTAGTTCATTTATGGAAATCTTTCCAGAAATATTGATCGTTTTCATGGTTGGCTTCATATAATTACAAATCATTAGCAAGGTGGAAGAGAAAGATAGCTTAACAATCTGAAAATAAGATGAGCTCAGATTCACTTTTTTAGTTAGAAAAATCGCTTATGATTGGATTATATAAAAATATTTGAAACACTTTTCAGTCACATACTTTTCAATGACCCTATCCAAGAAAGGCAGTATCTCAAGTAAATAGCAATAACCATGTACCTTTGCAGATGTTCTTCTGCCAGTAACTTTTGAGTTGCTTTAAACTCATAAATTTGGAAAGCTATGTACCTTTAGGAGTATTCAGTGTTTCAACCTGTTGCATCAAAACCCCCCCACAAGCCCCCAAAATAATCCAAACTCAACAACAACAAAAAACTCACTCCAATATAAATAGATAATTTCCCTGGCGAAGTTCATAACATTTTCTAAACTGAAAGCTGGAATAACTTGCACTATCACCAATGTTAATAATTGTATTGAAATAGAAGCTAGTGGAAAAGCAGTTAGCAATTTTTGCAAGCTGTACTTAAAACTGACATTCATTTAAATTCACAATATCTAAAACTTATTAAATGCCTCTTTTAGGTTAAGCAATAGACTAGCTTGAAACATGCAACTGTTCCCTACTACTCAAAGTAAGCCAGAAGCTATTCCTCTTATAGCTATTAAAGTAACATATCTGAAAATAACCAGAAGCTATTCCTCTTATTCCTCTTAAAGTAACATATCTGTTACTTTAGAAAGGTTGTTTTACAAAAAGGAGCTTTTCTCCTATGTTAAAATTTACTGCTTTATGGAACAGAACATAAAATCTACCTGTAACCTGAACTTTCTTGCAAGGTAGTGACCAGGATCTCTTTCAGACTCTTTCATGTTCTGTCAGAAAAGTTTTTTTTTTGTCAGCAAATCTGTACTATTTATTCTTCAAGCAGAACTTTTTGAAAACCTTTAACACAAGCATAGGTCTGATTTCCTGAAATGGGAACATTTCATTCAGCTCTCCCCATGTATCTCAGATCTGCTCTGCAGTTCTGAACTCAGTCCGCTTTAGTGCCATGTAAATGGCACTGCAATGGTTCTGCAATGTGGACAGTATTGCCTATTGTGAGGCAACAGAATTCCATTCAGCTACAACACCCTTAGAAGAAAAAAATCTCACAAAAAACCTGCTTTCAAGAAACATCTTAATTTACAATGAGAATAAAGACTATATCTAACCCAGGCTATGGAATCCAAACAAAAATCCAGATGGCATTTACAACTCTGCTTTAATTACAGGCTTCTTGAATAAACTTGAATTTAACTACTTATCTCTAGCTGTGCAACACCACAGGGCTTTGCTAATGGAGCACATCTTAGGGGGACACATGTTAGGGGTCCATTAGAGCCAAGTGCAGCTGAGGATAAGGGAGCAGCTTGGCTGGAAAGGGTGTAGTTCCAGACCCATAACTGAAGACAGAGCTGTGTTTAGGAAGGAGAGAGAGACTTTACAGGCTCAGGCATGTTTTATACACTTCTGAACATCTAGAGTGGCCTTAGAAGAGCCTGTTGTAGTGTCTGGAAGGGAACTGGGAGCTAGTGGGAGACTAAACTGCACACTTCAGTCCCACTGCTGTCTCTTTGAAAGAAGTCTGTGCTCATTTGTAGAGAATGACGTCTCTTTGTGAGAAGGATGTAGTCTAGGGTAGTATTGCTGAATTTAAATGGAAAACAAAGCTTTTAAGAATGGAAGAAAGCTTTTCTTCAGGAACCATGTTAGAAATGTAAAAAAGCAATTATCTAATTTACCTGCTAGTATGTGAAGGAAACAGAAACAACCTTTTTCATGTATTCCTGCTGCTTAATATACAGCTGATGCTTTCCCTAATGTACTTGAAGGATCCCGATACGGGGAGAATTGGCACTTTCAGATCTACTTACGATCCACAAAGGAAGTGAAGAGCATTCTGAACCTGCTCAGTCTGCTGCCTTCGTCTGCCCACATCCGCACCACCCCTGTCCCCGTCTGCAGCGTGACATCGTTGGCCACCGTGCTGCAGAACTTCGCCTTCAGGTTTTCAATGGAACTGCTCCCGTCATACACAGCAACAAAGTTCCTTTTGCATTCATTGGAATGCTCCATTTGATAGTCCAGAAATCGCATATAGATCTGTTAGAAAAGAGGAATCAATGTCTTTAGGAGAAGAAATGCAGAGAGCAGAGTTTGCCTTCTTAGCAAATCTTGAGTAAGATGGTTTTTTCCCTTACACATAAATGTAAATCCCAATTCACAACACATTTAAACTTGGATTTTCTCATTAGATGTTTGTGTGGAGTATTACCTGACATTTGTCTTGGGTGTCTGTTTCACTTCTCCCCGCTCCCCAAAACGATTTTTATTTACTTTGATTTATTTCTGCTCCCTTTGGAAAAATAGTACAAAGCAACACACTTGGTGAAGAAACCCCCAAGAAGCTCTGCTAAATGTGAAGTCTGTTTCTCTAGAAGAGATATAAGGAATGCATAAATGTACTGAAATAATTTTTAAAGTATTTTGACTGTTCTCTTTCCTTTCCTTTCTAATTCATAAAAACAATGGTAAAATATAGGGGAAGGAGTCTAGTCAGAGAAGCTCTGAAGTAAAATAAGGAAATTAAAATTTATTGCTTCAGAATGAAAGCTAATTACTGAACCATAGCTGTATTATGGAAGACACAAACCATGAAGTCAGGAGTAATTTTAATAAAAATGGAAACGAGAGAGAAGTAAGCTGGTTGTGTAGGAAGAATTAATGAATTTAAGCTAATCTTAATACTTCTAAAAGCAGAAATCTAATCCAAAAGAAGGCAGCATATATGTTAGAACACATGCAGCAAGGAAATTAGAAGATTGAGGTGGTATTAAGAGTAAGTAAATAATTTATTTTGCTGGAGCAGGAAACTCGTGCAAGATTGCAATTCCATTAAAATTACATGAACACACCAAAAGGCTTTTGAATCTCTTCAATGGTTGTATTGGAATTCTCAAAATTCATCTGAAAATTTTGAGATATGACACCAAGCCACCTAAGCATGCTGCAAAGGCCATTTTAGGCTTTATCAATCCTTAGCCATTGTGCTGCCAGAGAGGAGACGTGCCCAGCTGGAGGCTGAGGCGCTCCTCCCTGCGCAGCAGCTCTCCCGGTGTTCCCGGGCTCAGCCCGCCGCAGCCTGGGGCTCTCTGAGCACAGCTCCCGACCTCCTGCCCCGCCCAGGCCAGGGATGCTGCGGAGCTTCTGCACATCAGGGCTTTGTGCACCTGCCTGAGGACTCTGGGACCCCTGCTCGGGAGGGCAGGGCAGATGGATCCCACGCTCGGGCTCTGTAACCCAGTTTGCTGCCCCTTTGCCATAGCTCACTACCAACCACCTGAGAGACAAAACAAAATATCCCCCTCCCCATTCCTACACCTATCAGGCTTTATTGAAAACATGCTAAAAGAGAAACACAGGTGACACTTGTACCCCGTAGCTTTTCCTTCCCAGCGCTTCCAGCAGCAGGTTGGCCAGCACTGCCTTCCCTTGTACATTCTGTCTGAAGGTGCAGCCTGTGCCATATTAACTCATGCTTCACATCACTGTTTCGTGATTTTCAGCATATGTATGTTTTCTTTTCTTGTATTTTCTTTTTTTTTCCCCTGCTGTTTTTGATAGATTTACTGCTGGAAATTCTCAGCTACGTTGAGGACCTGTTCTCCATTGATGACTTATCTCTAAAACATGGATGTGAGCTGCAATTGCTAGTATTTGGGCTGAGAGAGGGTATTTTCTTTTAATGATTGACTTTATATATTTGCTACAAAATTACACTGGAAACTAAAAATAATTTAGCACACTTTCAGTAGAGCTATTATTTGTATGATAACAGGAATAATCCCATTAAAAGAGCTCACCTCTTCACAAGCTCCTTTGGATTAATGTGTTAGGCAAGTATAAAAGGTCCTTACTCTTACGTTATATTGATTATTCTGGTAATTTTATGAAATCTGGAGGTAATTTATTAAGTGTCTGCTATACACATTTTAAAAGTACTTTCATTGCTGCACTTGTGTTAGTTTGAAAAGTTTATTTTTATTACAAAATCAAATTGAGGAAATTAAAAATGTCTACGCTTATTTTTCTCAAGAGACTGCACTGTATCAGATCTAATGGATTTTATCATCATAATTCTGCCTGAATTGAAGCTTGAGAAACTGCTGTCAGAATACTAAGAATTATTTTTCTGTAATGTTTTAAATCAATAATTTAGGATGATGATCTAATTTCAGGACTCACCCAACTATAACTCTGCCTTCTGGCAACATTCAATAATTTATTAAAATACTTAAGCACAAGACATGGTGCACTCAAGGGGCAACGTAGAGAGAAAATGGGTTTGTTATTGTTTCTGGAAGAACTGCATCTATTACTTAGACTAGTATAGGGCTCTTGGGAATTGACTCATTTCCTCAAAGGCTCAAATATATTAATGGACTTCTAATTTCTTTCATGTCTTGTCCTTTTATTATCATCTTTTTGGTTACTACTTTAGAATGCACTTGCAAGGTGGTTAACAGGACTGGTTAGTTAACTGTTATGAGGGTGTAAGAAGGCAGAGGGAAGGTTTATCATCTTGGCAGTTACTGCTTCAAAGTATTTTTTAATTTTTATGTATGTGCAAGCAGAAGCAAAATTAAAGATGTGTATGCTATATGGAGAAAAGTATGTGCCCTTCTGTGCAACATATTTAACAAATATGATTCTGAAACTAATATGATTCAGGCTTTTTCTGTTGTATTTTGGGGTTGAGAACAGCATGTTATCCTGCTGTCTGCCTAACAAGGTAAAGCCTTTCCATTTAGCTCAGACTGCTGATGAAAGTGGGTTTTAAGGTGCTGGATTGTGAATTAGATGCGAGAAGCAGGCACATGTTCTGTTGACTTTGAACAGAACCAAATTCTCCAATAGAACCACTGGAGGCAAAACATTAAATTTTGGCAGTGAGATTTACTGGAAATTACTGAAGATGTCAGCCACCATTTTTGCCTGCAGTCTTCCAATAAAACCAGGGTCCAAGTCAAATGCCCCTGAAAATTGTTGCTTAAACAGTTCTCACAGTTATTTGGTATTTGAAGCTTCAAATAATAGGAATCCAGCACTATGGACTTGTATAAGTTTAATTTCAGAAACAAATCTCTCTCTGGATTTCCTAAGCCACTGTTACATGACTCATTTCAGCGAAATACAACATTATGCAAATCACAGTTAGTGACCATTATCTGTTGCTACTGTCATGGAAACCCATTACATACTGAATTATATGAACAAAACTCACCTTAGCATTTGGAGTGGCTTTAATTGTCCAGATACAGTCAACTGCTTGTCCTGGTTTTGTTTTTCCTTCTTGTTCTACTTGACTGGAACGTACTATTCCATCAGCTCCTGAAAGCTCAAATTGGCAGTCTAGGGAGAAGATAGACCTTGCTGTCAGATGCAATATGACATTAATTTAAAATTTCATGTATAAAGAAATTGTTACTGTAATACTATACCTGGGATGGGATTTAAAATACCTCCTAGGTAAGTGAAGTCAGGATCTGTAATAGAAAGAAGTCATGCATCACAAGGGCTATCAGGGCTTGAGAATCACTTCAAGCTTTAGTATTATCTGCAGATTATGTCCATTTTTTATTATGTCACAAAAAAAATTGCCAGAAAGTTTACTGAATCAATTGGAGCATATAGAGACAAAGTTTTTTTAGATGAGAACATTATTCCACAAAGATTGACCTTATCTGAAAAACGTAATTCTATCCTGACAGCTTAGATTTCTACCATAACACCAAAAATTACTATTCAGTATTTTGTTCCTACATTATATTCTGAATTTAACTATGTCAGTTTTCACTGAAACTGCTGGAGCTCCACAAGAGTACAGGGGATCTTCCTCTGCAAAAAGCTTATTTAGATTTATTTTATCAGGCTGCTGTCTTTGTAGTTCTGAACAATTTGAACTGAGCTTAGCAGAATATATCAACACTTAGAAATTGCTAACTGCTCTTAAAAGTGTGTGAAGCAGGCTGTTCAACCCTAAACTTTCCCCTGGGTTATCTGTGCCTCTTGTATTAGGCCACATAGAACAGTTCTAGACATGGTTTATGAAATAGTGTTCCATGCAAAGAAAGCACTAGTTCATGCAAAAGTGCACATTTGTTTGGTACAAAGTTCTTTTCCAAGTGAAGGTCCAGAGTTTGGCTCTTTCTGTGATCATATAAATTATTTTTTCTGTATAGGAAGTTTATCACTTCCCTGAGAATGCCTCAGTCCTGAGCTTAAGATACAGTTCAGAACATGCCTTATTTGCCCTCCTCTTTTTTATTTACCTATAGTGAAAATCTATGATCACTATATGCAAAATTCTGCAAGGTTTTCAACCTTTTTTGTAAGCTGATTTTTTTATGAAGCAGGAGTATGTGCATATGTTCCCTTTCATTTCCACAACCGTAAAATATTTTACCACAACTCATACAAATGAAGAGGAAGGAAAAGAAAAATATCAGTCCTTCAGTTGATGCAATCTATTGTGAAATTAATATATAGTTTAAATGTATAATTAAAGTTCCAGCCTGCATCTATGGTAATGTAGTTTTGAAAGTGATGTTGATGAAATGGCTTTGGAAACGGACTTAGCAAAATGCGTAAGTACTGTCCCTGTGAAAACATTTTATCATGTAATTCCCAATGGTCTGGTCACCATGTTAATCTGAAGTTTCCAAGTCTAAATCCCTAAGCAGTAATACATAATCATGAATTGTGTTTTCATGTGCTCTGAGGGTAAAGATAACATTAAGAAGGTATGCTTGTGTATACATTCATCCAAGTAGTGGAGCTGACACTTGTATATTGCCTTTTGTCCCAAAGGACAATAAAATGCTGATAACTACACGTGTAGTATCTTGAAGTACAATAGTCAAGCATTGCGCAAGGACATCAGGTCAAATTTTCATGTAAGAAGGATGCCCTGCCAAGTTTAAGTAGCTCCACAGAGCAGATGTAATTTTTGTTTGTCTAAAGGCACTGTCAGCAAATTGTCCTCTCTTTTGCACCTGTGAACTACACAGCACTTTGAGCAAAGAGCAGCTCTGTTGTCTGAGCCCAGGGGTTGAGAGAATTCAGGTATACCGAGAGCTCGCGCTTAGACTATGCAGATATTTGCTCTGGGTTTTCAGAATGGAGATTTAAAACGTTTTGCATCTGGCTGGAGTGCTAATTTAAAGTTGCTTCAGGTGGTTTTGTCCAGTGCCTTACACTCCTAGACCAGAGGTTGGTGAAAAGGCAGCTTTTTGTATAAGTTGTCTTTCCTTTCCTACCACTGGTGAAATGAGTACAAGTAGAGAAATAAAGAGGGGTGCTGCTGAAGACTTCAGCATGAACAAGCTCAACTGTCTTCCTCACTAGCAAACTACAGACCTGTAATTTCCTCTAGTCAAGATCCCTCAAGTGTTTTTAGCCACGTGCTCTGTGATTAGCAGGACTGAGACTGTGGCTATCACACTGTCACTGTGCCTCTGTAAGTGCCCATGCTGAAATGCAGCTCTAGGCGGAGAGGACAAGCACTCACAGAGTTCAATGGGAGAAGACAGTAATTAACTCAGAATTTTAGACATCTTTACCTGGTATAAATGAGTACTTTGCTTGAAATCCCTTTCCTTCCAGCTCCTCATCAGAAATAAACTTGATCCACATAAATCTCCCTGTTGATCTAATTAGTGCAGGACTTTTCAGACCACAGTAACGATTAATGAGAGGAGAGAACCCAAAAGGTCCATCTCGAACCTCCAGGTGATCAAACCGACATTCAAATGAGGGTTCTATGTAATAGGGTTCATCAAAGGTCAACTCAATTCTTTGTCGTGGAGCAGCTAGACATAAAAAAAATTGAGTAAAAGATTAAATGAAGATCTTGATAAAAAACACAAAGACGTGAAGTAATGAAGACACAGGCCTCCAAAGCAGCAAGACAAAAAAGAAACTGGAAACTTCTCAAAACACACTGCAGACTGCTACAAAATTTAAAAAATTATTTTCTAAAAGATGCTTTTGCATAGAATTATCCAAACTTTTGCTTGCTGATCTTAATTGTTGCAAATTCAGAAATCATATTAATTTAATGCAGCACATATAACAGATATGAACATACATGCAAAGATATTCAAACAAGGTTAAATATTAAGATATAAATTAAAACAAGTGTTCTGTGAAAGAAAAATACATTAAAAAGGGTAAAACACTGAGCTATGCAGAAAAGAATGGAAAAGAGAAAGATAAGAACTACTCACTATTTCTTAAACATAAAGTCCAAATTTATAGATCCTTTCACAGAAGACATCTTTTACTAGAATATTCAGAGAAGTGTAAGTGCTTCATATATGTCAGTAATATGCAGGCGGCTACAGATGTCGGTGAGTCTGAGCCTGTGGCAGCCTAACATCAGGATTCGGATCAGAGCCCTAAATCCTGACTCTCACATCTGTGGTTTGGATCCCAAGACTTTCTCCTGCATGAATGGCTTTAGTGTTCCTCGTTCTTGGCAGCGGCTGCTGGGATCTGGCGTGACAGCACTGAGGAATCACACGCTGCCTGCTCTTCCTGAATGCCCAAAGGATTTACTCTCGCGTCTCCGGCACTCCCGTCAGACCTTCTGCCTCACTCACACCAGCTACACGCATTTGGAGCTGCTGTGAGTGTTGGCAGTGGTCTGCATGAAGGAACAGATCTTGGCTAGAAATTCCGGAGGGCCTTGGCCCCGCTCAGGCACCCAGTGTTTCTGTGGAAGGACTGAGGAGAGCTGGAAGCTGCTCCTATGCCCCAGCCCTGCAGCAGGACTGGCTGGCTGCTCCCTGGGGCACTCCTGGGCAGGCAAGGTGCAAAACCGAGATGGGCATGGCAACAAGCAAAAAGGAGGGGCCTGTGAGCAACTACTGTGCTGTACAAATAAAAACTCACCAAACCTCATTACTTGAAATATTTCAATTAATTGATATGAATCTGATGATTAGGCTGACTAATATTTTTAGCTGACTTTAGTGGGTTTTGGGTGCATTCTAATAAGAGGAAAAATAATTGGAGTGTCTCAAGTCTTGCAGCCTTTATTTAAGATATTCTCATTGGAATATGGTTTTATTCTAGTTAATGACATTTTTTTGTCCTCATCACATAATTTTAATAGTGACCTCAGCAGTGCTAACAAATCTCTGTATTTTTAGTACAGTGCTATGGCAGCCAGATATATCTTTTTTATTAATGAAGGACAGCATAAAGGTTTTCTGCTGGTGAGATAGAGCAATACAGCATGGTATGAAATAGCCTACGTCTTTTGCAATCTATTATCAGTGATATTAAGGTAACAAGCTACAATTTTTATCTCACAAATTCCATACTTTTACAGATTACAGCAGATATGCTGCTCCTTTTCCTGGCTGTGAGGATATGTCATATTCGACATAGCTAATTTCTTAATGTTTGCATTTCTTATTTATTTGTTGTTGTTACTTAAGAGAGAAAATTTTGCTTCTTGTTCAAGTAAATGTCAGCAGTATTCATTATACTACCAGTTTGGCCAAGCCATACTTTACAGCAGTGTAAGATGACAGTTTTAACAGTTCAAGATTTTCTATTTAACATTAAGATCACAGCAAAACAAAACAGAAACACAGCATGTACCTTCTAAGATATAGATGCACTCTTGATTGGGTGGGTACATGTTTGGGTAGTTTGGTGAAGCAAAATGTCCTCCATTACTGGTCCGGACCCAGTTGTCACACTGAGTGGGAGGAATGCGATTCACTCCAATATTTTGCCCACCTTAAGAAAAAAAAACAACAACAAAAAACCCAAAAACAAACAAACAAAAAAAAAAGTGATCAATTAAGTTTATGCTGCAATCATGCAGATTTGATAAAGTAAAACTTTGGCATGACATATGGCCTATAAAGAAAGTAATTTATTTTGGTTTTTACTTCAGTTGAAAACCCTTTTGTAAGGCACTCATTAAAATCTATCTAAGAAAAACTTATGTTTAATTTTGTAGTGGGATATATCCTAAAGAAATCGCAGTTGAATATCAAATATATTCAGAGATCCTTGGAAAGGAGAGGGAGTGATTTAATTTTTTTTTTACCCAACTCAGTTCAGGTTTTTGATACTCTTCTTTCTAAGTGAAATAGTCACAGTGGCTGCCAATGCCATTATTTTATGGGTTATGTCATCTCAGTTCCTATGTAAACATAGTCAGAAGAATTTGTCAGCTTTCACTGGTTGCTCCGATTCCAGAATATGCTAAGGTGGGATATCTATTTACAGTAATTTGTTGGAATACAGAATGTTTGTAACAGAATGAATTACAACATACAAATACACTAAATACAGAAATGGTAGTTAATAAAATTCCTAGCAATAGGTAGATTGCCCTGGTAGATAAGGGTCTCATTTAGGATCAAATCTTCTCTTCTGGATGCACAGGGAAATGTGTTCTGTGACTGAGATTATGCAGTTTAGCAAGGTAATTCCTCATGCTGGACCATTCACAGAAGCTTGAGTCAGATTTCCTCATCCACAGAGAAGAGGCTGGGAATAGTGTGATCTCTGACATTCTTAAGTACCTTTTGCCCTTCTCCTTGGTATCAGCAGAACTGGAGAGAGTAAGACACAGGATATGTATTTTCTGCTAAATATTTCCTAAATCTCACAGGCTACTCCCATAGTGTTATTTATATTTATATATACACATCTTATTTATAATTTTAATTTTGTGATCTGTGAGAGGACATCCATTCTGGTACAGGTCTTAGATGCCTCCAGTAAATTACATCACCTTTCACTGGTATCTTGACAGCTTTTTGATTTATGGGGGTGAAAACCCTCTCTCCTGCAGAAATTTTTCAAGGAAATTCTGTAGGTGGCAGTTCAAGGAATTCTTCTCTCTTAAGTGTGGGTAATCCCACATATGAAAAAATAAGGTTTGTGAAATTGATTCCTTCCCCACTCAGCAGGCTTCAAAAATGTTTGTGGGTGGACTATTTGAAAAGCTTGCTGTCAGATACAGAAAACATGAATTTCCGTGGTGGTTTCTTTCCCACCTCTAACATCTAAAACTGTAAAACTTTACCTGGGAAAGTGAAACTTCCATGTTCTTTGTGACTGCATGGCTTTGTTCATTTGGGAGAAAATACAGCAAATGGGGGAAAATGGAAAATACTACAATTCATATTGGTAATTCAAGAGCTATTAGTATCTGAATGCAAACATTTCACTTACATTGTTCAATTCAAAGTTCTAAAACTGTTCCATTTTTTGACAGAAAATCATCAAACTAAAATTGTACCTTGTGTCTTCTGTGCAACAGCAATGCCTTCCACTACCAGGATTGTTACAAGCAACACTGATGAGAGAAATTGGACAGGAAAAACATCAGTAATCCTTCAAAGTTATAGACTATTTTCTGCAGTCTCAGTTCATGCAAATCCTGGCATCACTGACCAAAACAACTCAGAACATACAAAAATATGTAATTAATTTACATGTTTTCTTTAAAATTTCAACTTATGAAACCAGTGCAGTCTGTGTGCACTGCTGGGCCTTCTTCCAGGATCCTCAAGAAAGTGTGTATGAGAACAGTAATTCCTCGTTTGAGGAGACTTCTAAGAATACTTTCTGGAGTTTACACAGTATCTGTTGTCTATAAAACTTTTGTATCCTGAAACAAGATGTTTCACTGCTATAATGAATCATATTTATTTTAACAATCTATTTGCATAATGTGTGCAAAAGACTTCTCCAGCTTCCAAGAAATTAATCTGGACCGCAGGAGACACTACATGGCCTTAACCCCTCCATAGATTTTACAGATCTGTGTTTTCAAGACTGGTTGCTGTGATGCTGCCACACAATACCAGCTTTCTGCAAATGATAGGGCAGTAGAAAATGAGCAGATGCAAGTTCTGGAGATGGAGAGCCTCTCTCTTTCCTTCCATCCTGGCTGTTTTACTTTTGGCCTTTCCCTTACATTTACACATTCCCTGCACCCAAGAAGCATCCATATGAACAGCACGTATCAGAAACTCCATATTCCACAGTCCATTAGCAATTTTAAAACAGCCTTAATGTTCAGATTTTCCTAAAATGCTTTGTCAACCTTGTCACTTCAAATTATTTGGGATTACCGGAGGAATGGGGTAGGGGGAGGGTGGCGGGGGAAAGAATGAAATAGAGTAAATTAATATGCCACTTTTCAAATCTTTAATTTGCTTCCATTTGGAGTATCTTGGAAATTCAGGATACATCTATTACAGAACTAGCTAAGCAGGCCTGGAGTGCCCTGGACAGAAGGCAGCTGAGGGGAGATAGGATACAAAATCACAAGTACCACTGAGAACTGAGCAACTACTACTTGTCTCTTCCAGCAGAGAACCAGGGGGTGTCAGACAAAGCGAGCAGGTGGTGTGTTCAAATTAAACAAAGATTTCTCTTTCTTTCTTTTTTTTTTTTTTAAATGCACATAATTCATAATGCATCCTTGAGGTAGAAAATTCTGTTTCAGAAACCCCTTAAGCCGTAAGTTGTTGGAAGTCTGGGATGTATTTGGGGCAAATATAATTTGCTTTACTTTTATACTCGTTCTGCTTTTATATCTCCATAAAAGAAGATACCAAGCAAGATGGACCTTTGATGTGTCCTGGTATGGCCCTTCCCATGTTCTTAATCTACTCATCAGGCAGGCATGGACTTAGCACTGCAGGGCAAAAAAGAGATTTCAGCAGGAATTTTATTGTCACATTCAAGAAATTAATTTTATTTTCCCAGCCTTCCTGCCTTGTTGCTCAGGCACATTAGTGGCTCAGTTGAAATGGCATTTTTTTCCATCTGTGGTTTTCCCTGTGTTGCTGTTGGACTTTGAGCCCCTTAGAGTTCCAGAGTGAGCATGCACTGACTGTGAACCACAGTGATCTTGACTCAACTCATCCAGATGCTCCTCTAATGCTGGCATGGATATATTATCTAGGGAAAAGATAAAAGGAATCAAAGTCTGCTCCTGAAAGTGTCCATCTAGCATTTATATTTTATTATGTATGTCTCTGCTGCTCTTTCTTCTCTCTACCCATACTGAAGTAGAATGTTTCATTCTGAAACTCTCCTCACCAACAACTGTTTCTTCCTGTGTAAGTCAGGTTCAGAACTGTGGGTGTTTTCTAAAATACCATATGGGTCTTGCAAACAAGTGCTATGTTCTTAGAAGCTTATTTGATTTTTAGGGATGGATTATGTTAGAGTAGATGAAGATTTAAGTAGTTTTTCAATTTCCATCTTTGCAATAATTCTGCATTTTCATCAATATTAATATACTTAAAAATATACTATCTGTCATTATCCAGATACAAAGCAGATGCTGCTAATCATTACTGACTCACCCTAGACTGAAAATTCCTCCTTCAGAAGTATCTAGCACCCATTACTGGTATTCAGTTCTGCATGTTCACTAATCTTTACAGCAAATAAACAAATAACCCATCTTTTTTAACATATCATTGACATTAGTATAAGCTGGTTTTAGTTTTTGTTATTCCTTACATAGATGTTATTTCAAAATTATTCAGTTTATTTTTGCAGCTTCTCTATTTACACTCTACACTGAAAAATCTGAGTTTATGAGTTGCATAAACTTACAATGCATTTGTACTCCTGAGAACACTTGTCCCTAACAGACAATCTTGACAGTGGTTATAAAGTTGTCTTCTCTTTGGTTTTTTACTACACTGGTTTTGGTGCAACACTTGAAAGTTGGATTTTATTGTTAAAGTAAAGGCAGTTTTCCCAATCCCGTGTAAATCATGCGTCAGTATGTTCTATTGAATTCACCTTTCTTAAAGATGTGCTATGCTCACCCTCTGTTTTGCAAGGACAGACCATGCTCTAACTTATGCTGCTTCTCAAAATGCAAAATGAGTTTTGACTTTTTTCTTAAAGCAAACACACAGAGAAATATGAGTGAAATTAACATGTGACGAACAAAATGAAAGCAAATAGTATAGTCACTTTCAAGTAACAGTGAAAAATTGACAGTTTGTTGGTTTGCTTTGGTTTTTATTTAGTACAGCGCTTTACTATGGCTACCACTGTTACAATATACTTTTAAAAAAAATTCAGTATGCATCTACATTTATTTCAGTGATTGTACTGATGGAAACAGCACAAGAATAGACATTCTGTTACACTAACCACTGATTTCCCTTCTTGCCGATGTGGATAAAGAAACAACCCCCCCTGAAAGGACTTCAGAGAGCCTGACTGGCTTTCACTAGAGCTGTGCCGTGGCTATAAATAGCGCAGCGCCCGTACGCGCGCAACCGCAAACAAACGGCGCCTACTCCTTGCAGAGCGGCACGGACGGGCAGGCAGCTGCAGAAGACTGGGGCTGAATATCTGTCTTACTGTCTTCCTTTTGTCATGTTATACGGATGAGTGGGAACAGCGTGGACCACCTTCTCTTTGTTCCCTGCCTTTTCCATCCTCTTCAGTTTGAATCTCTTACACCTCTTTCTTGCCCTTCCCTGGCAATGCCCATCCTTCTCATGCTCTCAACTACCCTTAAGATGTGTTCAGAGTAGCCCAGGTACTCCCAGAGTAGCAAACGTTCCAGGGTCTTCCTTTGGCACTACCTTCATCCTGGGTGACAGTATGATAAAGAAAAGAGGTGTCTCTGGCTAATGGTCTGGATCTGTGCTGTCCTAATCAGTGTGACATTGCTGGCAAAAAGCTGGAGAGGACTTACCTGTTCTTCCTAAGAGGACTGGGCAGGATTGCCTGAGGTAGTATTGCCTTAAACTGAGTGCATTGACATGACACAGTATAATGTGAGAAAGCAAACAGGAGTTTAGGGGCTGAAAACAAGGTCTATCAATATTCAGCATGAAAAGAAAAGGAAAAAAATAATCAGTCAGGATATTTTTAGACCTTTCAGACTGTTTCCATTAACCCATTTTTGTGTGTGTTTTAAAAACAACAAAGCAATCTCCTGGTGTCCTAAGTCCATACCACTTCCTGGAAAAATAGTTTCAAATCTCAAAGACTAATTTGGACAGTACAAATCCATAAGAAGGAAGATGTCTAGGGAAGAGACAAATCCTGGAAGTTGGAACAGTAGAGAGCTAGTGCTGAACCACTGTCCTGGTACTGCAGCAGGGACAGAGTCACAGCAACTAGAACAGACCTGAGAGACTGAACCGCTTTCACTAACTGTCTTGTAGCACTTCCAGAAGGATGAAGAATGATCTTGTCATTTCTAATAAACTGCAATTCAAATAGTTATTATGCACCTGAACTTACAATGGGACACAGTATTCCTCTGCTCCTTTTTTCCTCTTTTAAAGCCTCTTACAGATCTCTCTGACGTGACTATTCTTCAGTGTGGATGAAAGAAAAGTCTAGGCTTAGCTCCATAGTCTGTTATGGTACAGGAAGCACAAGTAGTGAGTAAAAATGCCACTTGAACATGGCTTGCTGATGTAAGCAACAGCACACACGGTGCAGGATTGCATTGAATATCAAAGGGATTCAAGGGGAGAGCTGAGAGCTCTGTTTTTACTGGAGGACTATGGGGAGAATTCTACCAGAGAATCCTGAGTTATGGGAGACTGACTTTATGAACTTAGAGATAAATGAACTTAGGTGATAAATGTAAAAAAAGTTAGTGCCTCTGCATCTTACAGTGAGCTTCCACTTCATGATCTGTACCCTGCAGGAAAGGCCATCACTGACCCAACAGCAGTGTGGACACCAAGGCAGAGATTGAGGAGCTTCTTTTATTCATGAATCTGGTATTTGCTACAGACTTTGTATTTCATGAGTTATGGTGCACACTTTTGTACTACTGTTTAAAGCTCTGATAGTTTCTACCTGTGTGAGCATGAACTAGGAATACAGAAAAAGCAGCAAGCTTCTGTCTCTGTTTTTAAAGAATGGATTTTTCGTTTTCTTCACTTCTTTGAATGAAATATTTTAGATCACATAGCCTGCAGACAGCTGTATAAATTTTGAAGAGTGAAGACACTAAACATACAATGCAAGTTCTTACTATTCTGTTGTTGAGGTAGGCTTATGGAATATAGAAGCTCCTGAACTGGTGTAATAAACTCTGCATTGTTTGCAGAAGTCAAGATGTTCTTTGTTGGCATTTCTTAAATTTTTTAAAATAAGTCTAAGCTAAATAAAGAAAAAATAAGGCAATTTCTGCATTGGTATATATGGTGAGGTTCATAAATGTGTGGCTCCTACATCTCTTTAAAAATGAGAATAATATAATTAGTTTTGCAGCAAATGGGTGCTCAACCCAATACTGAGAAATCAGCATGTTGCTCAGAGAAAGAAGTGCTTTAGGCTGCGAATCTGACACATGCTTGTACTTTCTGGCAAAACACATTCTTCAGATTTCATGGGATACAATACAGCTCTGAGCTCCCTATGATATGTCTTTCCCTTGCTCTTTCTGCACGCTCTAGGGATCTTCACACAGAGACAACAGACTCGATTTGCTGTGTGGCTCTGAGAGCAGAGTCTGTCTCAGTGATGACAATGGGGGATCTATGCATGCAGGACAAGCTGAGTATCAAACTGGGGAGCAGTCAGGCACAACTGAGAAACAGACTGAAACGCTCCACCATTTTTTAAAATAAAGACTTAATCATTTAGGGTATTACACATTCTTAGTATAGTGGTAGCCAGAATCCTAGGGATAAAGATGACAGACTTTGCTTAAAGCAGGATTCATGGGATCCCTGCGCTCTGCTCCTTGGATTAGGCAGCACCTTGTACACACATAGTCCAGATAGACAGTAATTGGCAACACACAGGTCATGCATGTTGGAAAATCTTGCCAGGATGCCTGCTTCTTTCTGGCAGATACAGCCTAGAGTAACAAATGCTTGATCTTAATTATATACTCTGTTTTGCCTTATGGGAATGGTTCCTTTTCTGTGTATTCTTCTAAAACCAAGCTCCTCATTTGCCCTGTGTGCTAAAATTAGTGATACTTCCAGCAACTGCTCATGACAGTATTTCAGGTTTTGTATCCATTTTTTACTCATGTGTCTAAACATTAATATTAGCTCTTAATGTGCTGGGGACATTTATAATTATTATACCCTATCCTATTCTCTGGCCAACATTAATTACATGTTTTGGTTGCTTTTAAGGACTCTGATCAAGGACTATTTGCTGCACAAATTCAAAATGGGTGATCGGAGGGTGGTCTTGTAAAGAACTTGCGCAATTTAGACAGACAGGTAAAGCGTCCAGACACTTTGGATCTAATGTAATTCTGTGTGGATGGTCACCTCCTTTTCTTTCAAAAAGCTTATTAACTGCTTTCAGATTCAAGCCATTTTTAGCTCAGAAACACACTGTAAATTTCAAGGAATAAGATTTTTCTCTCTCTTCCCAGCATTCGCTATGTTTGTTAATTGACAAAAAGAATACTGGATTGCATCTGTTGCTGCTGTATTTAAGGCTAACAATTCTATTGCTGAGGATGAAAACACGGCAGTTTTTGAATCCCAAACATTTTTACAGTTCATAGTCTGTATACATTCCTTAATCTATTGTGGTCTCAACAGAACATTTACAGATGGGTAAAATGAGTACCAAAGAGCAGTTAAGGTGGCTGCCTACAACTTATCCTATTAACAGCTCCAGTGGTTTCCTCATATTGGAATATACAGCAGGATTGCCATAGAATAAAGTGCATCAGGCAAGACATATTTTAGCTGGTTTAAGTCTTACCCAGAGCTTGCTAGTGGAGCTGCCAACACATTTTTAATCCTTCTCACAAAAGCTTGATAGCAGAAGTGGGCTTCACCAGCTATTAACAGTGATTCTGGTGCCTTCTAAGATCCAAATCTTGTTAGCCATTAGCTGCCAGCAGGATATCTGAATGCACTCAGGTCTGTTCTCAGATATAAGAGTTTCATCTCACTCCAGCTGTTTCCAGGAGGGATTCTTCTCTTTAAGATTGCCAGAGAAACAAATTGGGACTCTATCTCTGCAGAGAAACCAGGTTAACTGATTCAGGAAGTAAGTGCAGTTCTCCCATGTCCTTTTGATAAAAATCATCTCCAGAACAATTCATGCTTGGATGGATCTGTGACAGAGTCCCCTCTAGGTTTGCTCAAAACATTTAACATTTCTGATCCTGTCCTCCATTAGAAATGTATAAGCAGTTGTGGGCTGCTTCATTTTACCAGTTGCTCCACATCCTGTTACTTATAATCCATCCCTCGGTCTGTCTGCCAGCAAAACTTCTGCCAGAAGAATGATAGCTTTCATTTTTAAAATAGAAATTTTCCTTTTTATATGGAAGAGCCTTTTTTTTCATCTCCAAGCTGTGTGCAGCAAAAGACTGATGAGAAGACTGCATGTGCAAACCATGTTGATGAGGGGTTTCAAAAACCTTATTAGAATATGTACACTGACTTCCAAGTTCAGATGATTTCCCTCTAGCTGACAGAGCTAATCCTGCTGCACATGACTATTCTGAATACATCTTTCCCAGAAATAACTTATTCCTAGAGAAATTGGATAGTGATCCTTTTGACTTAAAAATCGATCAGATTATACCAGACTTCTTTATCTTCTCTTATTTATTTGCAATATACTATATTTTTCAGTGGAAGTCTTTTCCGGAATGTCTATTATGAAATTAATATGTAAAGTTCTTCTGTCATGTCTGGCAACAATTTATGTACAGACTACAATGTTTTCTTTTCCACCTTCTCACTCTCAGTCCCTTAAAAAGAGACTTTGTGTTCATCAATTTTACTGTATGAGAAAGAAGGAGGTTTTTTGAAAAGATTTCTTAACATATTGGCCATCCTTTCCTGCTGCATAGTGGGATCAGCTTTGTAATAACAGAAAACTGAGTGAAGCACAAAGATAATCTAAAAGAAATGTGGATTTTTTTTTCATTAGAAGTTACCTGATGATTTTTATTGTAAAATTTACACTCCCCCAACCCCATATCTGGCAATATGTGAGGTGGCAGTTGCCAGTCATATGTTGACAGAGGCAGCAAGCTGTTTAAAGGTAGCAAGCTATTTAAGTTGTCCTAGACTATAAGTGGTTCATTAATTAAAATAACCAAGTTGGTGTGTACAAGGCAGACAAACAGCAAGTTTGTTTGCAGTGTTAGAAACCCAACTTGAATCCAAGACACTAAAATTTTGCTTCAGTCCAGACAGGTTATACTCCTAGTGCTGGGTTTGTTTTGAATGTAAACTACATGTACTAGAGTATGTGCAATTAGGAGCTCTCTTCATTTCTGCAATGAATTAAATTGTGACTTTCTGACAGGTTCATAAATGATAAATAGCTTATAAAGTTTTACTTCAGGGGTAATTTTTCTGTCTAGTCTCTCCCTGTGAATTAAACCTTAAGGAAGATACTGAAAATCTTAACTTTTTCATTAGATAGGGATACATAATTTAGTAGCTCCTTTAGCTTCAATCTGGTGTTATTCTATACTCTGGCCACAGCCATATACCTGATTTACACACTGAAATTTGCTATTAATACCAATGTAATTGTGACCAACTTGTTGTGTAAAAATTTTAGCGGTCACGGTCAACTATGTCTTAGGAAAAAGAGGGAGTTAATGTATTTGAAGTTATGCTGCAGGGTGGTGCATTTTGAATATGCAGCTTGGATGTGTATTAAGAGCAAGGTGTAACACACACCACCAAATACTCGCCTTGTTTTCAACACTGCAGCTTTTTGAATCCTGTTCTGCAGTTACTTGAGTTACTTCTGCTGAACTGCTTAGCACTGCAAGCAGTTTGGGGCCTCGCTTTTTTTCAGTGCAGCAGAAAAGGTGGAAAGTAGATGCTGTTTATTAAGTTAAAAATAATATTCAGACTTCACTCGATACTGCCTTCATTAGGGTCACTGTAGCCTCTACAGTCAGTACTTTGCTTTTGGCTTCAATGAACAAATCGTGAAATTATTAGGAGATTTTTTAATTACCTTTTTTTCAGTTTTCAGCTTTTTGTGGCATTATTACACCTTTTGGTTTTGGAAACAGGCAGCCATCATTTCTAGCTTTGGCGTGGAAGGAAGCATTACTTCCTAACACCACTTGTTTGTGAGAAATTAACTGTTAAAATCATGACAAAATGCAAATGAGGAGCAGAATGGCAGGAAGTTAAATCATAGCAATCCACATTCTTGCAACCTGATGGAGTTGGAAATAATTCTGTAGCCCACTGGAAGGTTGGGAATGTAGCAGTTATTTGTTCTAGCCCTGGCTGCTTGTTGAATTATTGGGTCAAAAGCTATAGAATTCTCTTTTTGGCTTTTTAAATTAATCTAATATATTAACTGAAATAGACCAAAACTAACACAGAGGAAGGATTTAACTGACAGCTTGTACAGTTTTTTTAAGCAAATAATAGCATATGGAAATGAAAGAGGGAGCATATTTGAAGCACAGGAACAAGCTCTTAGCAAACACATACTGGGGGAATACCAGGTATAAGGAAATTCAAGACAGGTATATTTACTTCCTAAGCATAACAAGGGCATGGCTTTATTATGAAAGCAGCTGCTTTTCTCTCTCATGAAGTGGAGGGTTATGGTGCTTTATTGTAGAGCAGTTGCGTTTTGCAAGCTGTGCCAGGCTCAGTGAACAATTCTAGCGTGTTTAAGATGTCATTGAGAACTGAAGGCAGGAGGCAAAGGCTTTGTCTTCCAACAGCCCGAATGCAGCAAGCTCTTGGCCTCCAAGAGGTTACAGACCCCACTGAGAAAGCAGGTGGGCATTGGCTGGGCTCCACTTGAGCAAAAGCTGCAGCCACTGAAATCTCGGGGCTTTCGTGCTCCAGCAGCGCTGCCACTCAGCACTGCTGCCTGGGAGAGCTAGAGGAGAGCAAAGAATCCATGTAGGTTGATGGGACTCAGGATGGGACTGTTAAAAGTTTTGCTGAACGCTATGGTCAGAGACAAAGAATTACATTAAGATGTTTATTTAAATAGCCTTTGAGATTGATAGCTGAGGAAGAACAGAAGAATAGTTCTGAACCAAGCTTAAGGTAAGAAATTCCAACTGCCACAAGGTATGATGGGCTTTTTTCTGCCCTGAGGTAACACAGCCACAAAATAGAATCCTTGTGGATGACAGAAACGTATACACGCATTCCATGGTCAGAACAGAAAACTAAACTGTTTCTAAGAAGTATTAAATAAAATCTGACTTCTCACGATACACTGAGCTTCATGGTACTTTGTATGTGGTTTAGCAGAACACCTTCAGTTCTGCACATGAAGCTATTTGTATGGAGAAAAAAAATTACTGCCACTGTAGGTAGGGCTTCCATGAAGAATTTAAGATAAAATTTGTAAAATATGGACGGTTACTTTGAATTTTATTCCCAGCCGTTTCCTTCAGGAACTAAATCTGTACATCTATCTACAGGAATATACTTTTTTGTTTCTGATTAGGTGTAATAATGGGACTATGTAACGACTTCTAGTGAAGCAGAGATAAAAGGGAGTGTATGATGCTAAGTAATGATAGGTTGTTTCTGTAGTCATGGCAAGGGATGCATTTAGAATACTAACAGCTTATTGACTAATGGCTTTGTGCAATTTATGGATTATGAATAATACAAAAAACTTCCTGTAGAGGGACTTTTTACCCGGACACTAGTGTGATTAGAAAAAAATATACAGGGCTGTTCAGTGGAAAACCTGTACAGTCAATTTTGCAGCAATCACATATTTCTGAAATGTAACTAAATCTGCATGTATATGAAGTATTTAAGTAGTAGATAAAACAGTTGTATTTTATGGTTGTTTTAAAGTGGCTTCTGATATTTAAATATGTTACTTAAAAGAGGCAGTAAAAAAGGATCTAAATGCCTTGTTTTCCCCATGTAAAACATATGTTCCTATGTTGTCTAAACTCAGAGGATGGCTAACAATATAGACAGACAGACATTTACTGAGAACAAGTATCTTCTGTCTCTCAGTTGTGAAGCTAATGAATGAAAAATATTTTTTGAAACCCTAAAGACATAAAGTCCTCCACGCCAGGAACATGGGATTTTATGGCCCATGGAAACATTCTAGATATAAAACAGACTTCTTTACAACTTTCATACTGTGGGAAGACATCAACGTATACACAAAACAGTTCTCCACTCTGCAGTAATGCCTTGTTGGTTTCAATAATGCATGCAGACACACCAACATCTCCTAACAAAACAATTTTAAATAATAGTCATCATTAAAAAAAAACCCAAACAGACTGGAATCCCCATCAAGCCTGCTATTGCTTAGGAAGATACAGAATGCTAGAAATAATCTCTTGAGGCACGAGGTTAAGTGTCACATCGAGATTTCTAACAGAAACCCCTCGCCCATTGTCGAGCTGTATAAATAACAGCACAGACAAAGAAAGGCTCAGATGAGGAGCCTTGCTCGGTTGTTTACCTCTGAACAGAAATAAGTAAGTTAGAAACAAGATTTAAAAGCCTCAATAAGAAAAGCACAGGTAAACACCGGTCAGGGTATAGCTTGTGACTCGGATGACTGATTTTATGAAAACCTTACTGAAAACAGACCTTGCTCCCGCTAACAAGTGTGATAAGCTGAACAGTGTTGAGCAGCTCGTCAGGAGAGTCCCGAAAGCAAAGAGTATTTTTACTGTGAAAAGACGAGCACAGGATATTGCCGATGTGTCTCGGGAATATACGGGTCACTGGGGTAGAGTTGCTGCCACTGTGACCACGCTTCTGCAGGCTGGGAACCCCCGAACCCGAGGTGTCCCTGACGGTGAGATCCCCCAAACCCAAGGTGCCGAGGTGTCCCCGCAGCCGGCACCCCCCAAACCCGAGGTACCGAGGTGTCTCCGCCGCCCGTCCGCGCTAGCGGGACGGGGGAAGCCCGGGATGGGTGCGGGCCCCCGGCTCGGCCCCGCGCTGGGCTCCAGCAGCGCCCGCCCCGCACCTCCGAGCCGGCGCCGCAGCGCTGGGTCTCGCCTGGGGCAGAGC